>CAUYRT010066456.1:0-45576 GCA_963574885.1 Lepilemur ruficaudatus
CCACCCATCCACCCCCCATCGGTCCCTCCACCCATCCACCTACGCCTCGATACCTCCACCCATCCACCTACCCCTCCATCCCTCCATCCCTCCACCCCCCATCCATCCCTCCACCCATCCAGCTACCCATCCATCCCTCCATCCATCCACCTCCCCATCCATCCCTCCACCCATCCACCCCCAATCCATCCTTCCATCCATCCACCTACCCATCTATCCCTCTACCCATCCACTTGTTCCTTGGGTCCTTCATCTATGAATCATTCTTTCATTATTTCTTTTTCTATTCTTTATAATTTCTTCAGTCAGTCAGTCAACCAGTTATTCACATGTTAGCTCCCTCCTTCATTCACTCCTTCATTCAGTGATCAGTTATCTCTACATCTTTCTCCAGCTGTTATTCTAGGCAGAGAAATAATCTAGGCAGTTTCCATGTGCTTCCTCTGTCCCCTGCCCTGAGTAGGGCTCTGTGGGAAATGGCAAAGGCCAACAAGAGCTCTGCTAGACCAGGAGGGCCAGGTCTGGGGAAGCGGGTGCGGTTCCCTGGTGAGCAGGGTCAGAGGAAATAGAGCCAAGAGCACGGCAGTCCTGGAGCCTGCTGGTGTGGGGTGGACGGGCTGTACCAGGCAGGGCTGGAGCCGCCAGCCTGCTCCACCTGAGCAGACACACACCCTACTGTGCTTTTTTAGGTCCTTTTCTACCCCGTTCCACTAGAATTCTGTTCTGCCTGTCTTGTCCCCGGGCAAAACCCTTACTGCCCGCCCCCATATATGCTCAGAAAGTGCGTATTGCTGTTGAATGACTCACTTGCTGAAAATGAATTTAGTATTTTAGAACCAAACAGAGCTTAGGAAGCCAATAAAATTATTTTAAACTTGTTTAAAAGTTGTAAAAAATCACCCAGGTCTGTACACAAGTCATGGCTAAGGGGCCCGATGGCAGGAAACATCCATTTGCCAACACATTGCTTTCTGACAATTCATCTAGCAAATTTAGGAATGCACTGCCAACCAGTAGAGCAGACAGAATTGGCTGGAAATGAATTCAAATTTTTTTTAAAAAAAGAAGCAAAGTGTAAAAATGGAACATAATGGTCATTTGCAACATAAAAGGTCTGGAGCCACCACCTGGTGCACACAAAGTCCCCGTCATGCGAGAAACCAGTGACTCCAGTATGGGCTATTGGACCAACTTTGTCCAGTCCCTTCCCCAGACTCCACCTGACCCACAGCCAGGCTGGGACTGGGGGAGGGGAGGCTGGGGGTGGAGAAAGGGAAGGGTGGCCCAGGACTTGGTGAAGGAAGGAACTGGGACCCAACTAGCACTGAGGTCTCTTGTGCACCCATCTTTCTGTCTCAACCCCAGGAAGACCCCAGAAGGCTCAGAGAGGGAAAGCCCTGTGCAGGCCACAAGGCTCCTGGGGGTGCACAGAGCCCCATGGTGGGCAGAGCCGGCCCAGACACGCAGCTCTGGGTCACCCTGGGGCAGGGGTGGGGTGAGCGGGAGGCCAAGGGTGGGTCAGGGATGCAGGGCCCCCAGGCAGGCCCCGGGCACGTGAGGGCCAGGACAAGGGCAGTGGGGCCTAGCGTCTCCGCCCACCGCCCCCCCTCCCGCCACCCCCCAGGGAAACCTGCTCCGCAGGCAGCTGCCATCCTTCTTCGAAGGATTCTTCCAGAACAGTGAGACAGTGATCGTGCGCATCATGGGTACCGTGTCAGACGTGCTGCACCGCCTGGGCTCGCAAGGCGCAGGTGCCCAGAGCCTCAGCGGCGTCGCCATCAACGCCCGCTCATTCTTCGATGACGTGAGCACGCCAGGAGCATTCCTGCTCACACCCTCCCTGCACCCTCTTCCTCACTGTGGGGAGCCCCTCCCTCACCCCCACCGTCTTCCAGCTATGGCCGGGAGGAGGCCGAGGCCCCACAGTGCCTGGGTATGCACCAGGCAGAGGTGGACCCGGTACGCCCGGTGTCACCAGGGGCCTCTGCCCCTCCTCCACTGAACTAGTGTCAGCGTTTACTCTCCAGCCTCACCGGTCCTACAACTGACTGCCCAGATTTCTTAACTTTATGACATGTCATCGTGTTTTCCCTTCACTGGGAAATTAGGGAGATAAGTCCACCCCTCAGCTGCACTCATGGCACTTGGGCGTCAGGATGTGATTGTGGGTATGAGAGAAACTGTGCTGTGTCCTTGAGGAGGCTGGAACCTGGCCCTGCCAGCTCAGACTGAGGGGAGGCTTGGCCCTGCCCTGAGACCCCCAAGCCCCACCATGAGGTGTGGGGTCCCGAGTTGGGTGACGGCTGGGTCAAACTCCTAAGCAGGTTTGGCTGTGGCTCTGAGCCCTTGCCTTGCAGGAGAGGGATAAGATTCGGGCGGCAGCCATGGCACTGTTTGGAGACATGGTGGCAGCGATGGCAGACAGTGAGCTGAGCAGCCTGCGCATACAGGTGCACCAGAGCATGGTGCCCTTGCTCCTGCACCTGAAGGACCAATGCCCAGCTGTCGCCATGGTCAGTGCCCACCTGCAGGCAAGACGGGCTGGCAGGCCTTCGCCTTGGCCAGGACTGGGGCCCACAGGTGGCCAGGGACTGGGCAGGCAGATGGCAGTAGGGCGACCTGAGCATGAGGGGAGCTCCACAGGGCAGCAGGTGGGCAGGCAGAGGGTCTGGCCACCAGCACCGTTTCCTGGACCACAGTCAGTCTGCTCCCTCCCGGTGCACACACACATACACACACGTGTATGCACATGTACACACACACAACAAGGTTGTACTGTCTGTGTGGGCAGGACCTGGTCTGTTCTGCTCACTGCTGTGTGGCAGTGCCAGACACGTGGTGGGGGCTCAGGCTGTTCACTGAACTTGTTGAATATGGATTGAGTCCCCCCCGCCGCCGTGTGCCAGCACCAGAACTTGCAGCCACCACTAGACACAGCTCAGCTCCCTGCCATCAGGGAGATGGACAAGTAGCAGCCAGTTCCAAAGAAACAGAGAACTATGTGCAGTCCAACCCAAGGCAGCCAGGGTGGCAGGGGAGGTGTCCCCAAGGGGTGCAGCAGGAAGAAGCCAGGGAACACTGGAACAGCAAGCTGTCTCCGATGCCCACCAAAGCCTCATGATCTCTGGGGGATGGGCCTCAGAGACAGGGGGTGGTGGGTGACCCCCTCCCGTGGCTGTCCCCACAGCAGGCCAAGTTCGCCTTCTACCGCTGCGCCCTGCTGCTGCACTGGGGGCTACAGCACACCCTCTTCTGCACGCTGGCCTGGGAGAGGGGCCTCAGCGCCCGCCACTTCCTCTGGACCTGCCTGGTAAGGGCCCAGGTGAGGGGACAGTGGGCTGTGGTGGGACAGGAGGCAGGGCAGGGGTGGCAGGCCAGGCTGGCTGCTCCCCATTCACCCGTGTTGAACACACCCACACCCAGGGCTGGAGGAGGCCAGGGCAGGACTGCAGGTCAGTGGTCTCTCCAGGGACAGCCCCCCGGCCCCAGCCAGTGATGGGTGTGTCCTCCTCCGGCCAGATGACCCACAGCCAGGAGGAGTTCAGCATCCACTTGTCACAGGCCATCAGCTACCTGCACAGCCACAACCGCCACATCAAGATGTGGGCTGCACTCTTCATAGGTGGGAGAGGGCAGGCCCGGCTCAGAGACCCTCAGGCCTGCCCCCTCCTGAGCACTCCTGACCCCCACTCACCCCGACCCACCCACTGGCAGACGAGAGGGCGGGTGAGGGGGGCCTTGGGGCTGAGGAGGGGCAGGGGTGGGGCTGAGCCCCCCAAGGAGACAGAGAGCCCCCACAAACTGGCTGCTGCTCCTCCATCTGTTGCACAGGTTATACCATCTGCCACTACCCCCAGGCTATGTCCCAGATGGTGAACAACGTTGATACCAACCTGCTGTTCCGCAGTAAGCAGCCCCTGCCCTGCAAAGCCCTCCCCCCGCCCACACCCTCCCACCCCAGCTCTAGTGCTCTAAAACCCATTTCACAGATGGCAAGACTGAGGCACCAGAGGAGGAGGGGCTTCTCCAGCCCCTCCCCAGGCCCTATCAGGGCACCTGGAAGAGGGCTCACACCACTCCACAGCTGCTGGGGGCTCCGATAAAATAAGGGGCCAGGAATGAGAGGGAACAGCAAGGGAAGGGAGTTGTCCCAGGCCTGGAGTCGGAGGAGGCAGGATCAGGGCGCCACCCTGCCCACCTCCGACCACCCACCCAGGCCAGGCTGGGGTCCCCTGACTAGTCCCTCCTCTCCTGGAGCTTTTGAAGATCTCAAGAAAGATCCAGACACTGGCATCCGGGAATTCGCCACCAGGCAGCTCGCCTTCCTTTCAGAGGTGTTGGCCAGACCGCAGCAGTGACCGCCAGCTGTCCTCCTCTACCCTCTCCTCCTCCCCTCTCACCTGGTTGGTCAGTCCTGCCCCATCCACCCACACAGAGTTTGGTTGCATAACATTTTTCCATTTAAAAGAAAGGTCTAGATTCAATAAAGAAGCGTTACACCTGTCAGCTCCCTGCCCACCATCCCATGGGCCCCTCTACTGTGACCAAGCTAAACCCCAGGAGGCACTGGCAGGACTCGGCGACAGGGGCAGGGGCAGGCCCAGGGACAAAGATGGCATCAACTTGGTCGGCGTGACCTGAGCCCAGGCGGTGTCTGGGCTGGCAGGGCACGGCAGGGGCAGCCTCCGCCCCAAGCGTTCACCAAGGTGCTCATTCGGGCTGCAGGTTGTCTCCAGCTTGGAGCACCACCGTGACTAGGGGCTAGCAGTGGGGAAGGGCACCTTTGGCCTGGGACCCCACTGTCTCCCTCCACTCCTCCATCCTGCTTAGTCCAGGGCTGGCAGCAGGACCTGCCCACGGAGCCTCACCCACCCTGGGTGGCCTGAGGCAGGGGTCTTGGCTCTCTGAGGCTCAGCTCTTCCATCTGTAAGACACTTTGGAAGTCTAAGTCCAGAGAAGGCTCCCCCCAATTCCCAGAGAGCCACCTGGGGACCTGTCCAACCTTCAGCCAGGTCCTTCCCCCTCAGCCGGGGTTTTCCCACATGTGAAATGGACAGATGAGCCCTTCCCTTCCCCATGGGTAGAGGGAGCACCTGGAGAGACCCTCCCACAGAGCCCTTCCTGGGGCCTCACCCCCGGCTGTGTCTTTCTCCAGGCCCCAGCCAGGCCAGCCAGCGCCCCTCCAGCAGGACACCCCGGAGTCCGCCCGGTCCTTCCCTCCCTCGGGCCATGCTGACTCTTACCCGTACCTTGGCTGGGGCAGCTCCTTCCCTGGGAAGCCCTCCCCGACCTCCCATACTGCTCACCCCCAAGGCCCAGCTCCCACCAGCCACTCCTCAACTCCCCCTCCCAAGGCAGAGCACCCCCGCCTCTCAAGGGTAGACAGCCTGTGAGCCCGCAGGGCAGGGCTGCGCTGCACAAACCTTGGATGGCGGATTGAAAAATACAGCGACCTTCGCCAACACACGGATTTACTGAGTTCCAGATGTGTTTGAGGAAAGGAGAAAATGACCGGGGGTGGAGCCAGCAGTCCCTCCACACAACAGCCGAGGCGGCAGGTCTGGGCCCGTCTCATCCATCCATCTCTGAGGTGGGGCCGCCTGAGAAGGGACTTTTGGGAGATTCTGCCTTTTTGCACTCACCCATCCTGCCCACTGACCTCCTCACTTGAAGCTCCTGGCTGGAGGCTGGGGGAGCAGCAGGTGCCAGAGCTGTGTCCTGGGCAGGGGTGCGGTCTGCCCAAGGGTTGGCTTGCTGGTTCTGCCCGCTTACCCGGTGCCTCTGAGCAGTGGGCGCTGGCCCGTCCTCCAGCTCATGCTCTCTTCCGGAAAGTCTCTCTTAGCAAGAGCATGGAGCTGGGGGGCCCAGACTCGATGGATTCCTGGAGCCAACACTGACTTTGGACAAGCCGCTCCGACTCACTGGAGATGGGGAGGAGCCTAATTTCTTCCCGGCAGGGCTGCTGCAGGGCGAGCAGCCTCTTGGGGCCTGGTGGACAGTCAGTGTCCCATCAGCGGCACCGGTGCGAACAGTAGTCCCATGCCAGGCCAGGGAGGGGGGCACAGGGCCTGAGTTCGCTGGGGCCACCATCCCAGAACCCCAGGAAGGTACAGCCCACCGGGCCACCCCAGGCCCCTGCTGTGAGAGTGAACAGGACGGTCCTGGTTATGGGCAGCTTGTTCATGGGGAACAAGCCCCTGGCAAGGCATCTTGCCACCTGGGCATGAGGCTCGCCCTGGCCCCTTTCCTCACCGGGGAAAATGATTTCTAGGGCGATGAGTGAGAGGCCCTCCCCTAGGGCAAGTGTAGGAGGGATGGAGTGGGGACAGCCAGGTGGGGGACCCCGGGACTGAATTGCCTGGCTGGGGCAGTGACTCAGAGAAGGGGCCAGTAAGTCCTCTGGGTGGTGTCCCCAGGTGGTGACAGCGCCAGGAGAGGGGCCTGGGGCAGAGACCACTCCCCAGCTTCCACACAGCCAGCCAGGCCAGCCCTGGGCCACCCTCCTCCAAGGCGTGGCCCCACCCTCCTTGCACCTCTTTTCTCAGCCCAGGGCGGGGCCTGGCCCCCCAGTTAGAAACGCGCACACACAGGCATATGAGCTTTGTGGTCCATGGCCTCAGGCAGACCCCTCCCCTGGGCCCTCCCCGCACACTCAGACCCAGCCCCAGGCGCCCCCGTGTGCCCTTCCTCCCTGGGTCCATGGGATGGCGCATCCCTCCACCCTGAGCCCCAGCACCCAGTGCCCCAAATCGTCCCACCACCACTGGCTCCCTTCTCCGGGCCTCTGAGGCTGAAATGAGGCCACCCCACTGGACACAAGGCCCTGAAGATGTACCCAGCATGCCCCGCCCATCCTGCAGAAGGCAAGTCTGGTAACCCAGCCTCACCTTCTAATGCCCCAACCCCGAAAACCGTGACCAGCAACTCAGTCCAGAGAGGTCGCAGCAGCCTCTCAGTCAGGAGTGTGGAGCCCGGCGGGGCCACCAGGGGGCGCCGTGGGAGCCCCAGAGCAGGGGCAGTGGATTTCCTGGGGCCCCAAGGCTGCTGTCCACCCCATCCACACCCGCACTCTACTCCACACACAGACCCGACTCCTTTTTTATTGCCTTAGAGTGTCCGGAACACCTGACTGCCCGGGATCTGGTAACAGGTGCCAAGAACAGGTCCGGGTGAGGGACCGCGGAGGAGGGGCTGGGCCCAGTGGTTAAAAGACACACCCCCACCCCGCAATGAACAGCCCAGAGAGGAGACCTGCCGGGGTGGCACTGAGAATGCTGGCAGGAGGCCAGGGAAGAGGGGGCCCGACTGGGCTCAGACACGCAGGACCAGGAAGCAGAGACAGACATGGGAGGGGCAGGTGGAAGAGACTGGCAAGGGGGCACATGGCAGTCAGCCAGTGGCACTCCTGGGACACAAGTGCCAGGCTACAAGGAAGGGGAGGCCAGATGGAGGCCGGCCAAGGCACGGAGCCCCTAGGGGCGGGCCGGGACAGGGCGGGGCCACCACAGGCCCCAGGCCTGGCCAAGGTCCTGAGCTACATGACGCAGCATTTGGTCTTGTGCGTGTGTGGGTCTTTGAACCGCAGTCTCTGTTTAGGCCGGTATTTCTCCAGGTAGGTGAGCTGTTTGCTGTTGATGGCTCCGCGACGCTTCCTGGGAAGATGGGGACAGGGATGGGGTTATCTGGCCTCAGCCAGCCAACCTTGCCTGCCCCAGGAGCTCGATGCACCAAGTGCAGCAGGGGGAGCAGGTCCTTGTGGCCAGCAGAGTGTCCTTGTGGCCAGCAGAGCCCCTCCTCCCTTGGGGCCTTTGCCCGGCTGTTCCCACTGCCAGAGTCCCCTTCCCTGTGGTCACTGGTCATGTGCAGCTCACCCCTGCTTGCCTTCCAAACTCACCTAGGTGTCACCTCCTCCAGGCTGACTTTCCCGGACTCCCCAGCTCAGTACGACTGACCCCCAGGCCATGAGGTCTAAGGGGGCTCCAAAGGTGGGGTCTGGGCACTTCCACCATCAGGGGACGGGGGGTGCTACAAGCAAGGGAGGGCTGTGCACAGAACTCAGGAGCCAGAGTCCTGCCTTGACCCTCCCAGCTGTGCCACCCTGGCCAGGTCCCACTCCCTCCCTAAGCCTCAGGTTCCTCATCTGTGAAATGGGATTGTGGTGGTGGGACACGGGGACCAAAGGACCGATGGTAAGCATGGAGCCTGGCACAAGGCAGCGGGGCCAGTGGGGTCATTGTGGCAGTGAGCTGCTTCTAGCTCCAAGACAGCAGGAGCCTGGCCTGTGAGGTCACACCGTTCCTGCCACCTCACCTTCACACATGTACCTGGCCGGAGGGACAGAAGACACTTCCTGGAGAAGGTGACACTGCAGAGGAGCCTGAGAGACCCTGAGGCAACAGGGCAAGTGAGGGCCTAGCACTTCTGGAGGCTCATCGGTCCCCACCTACTTGTGACCTCAGGTGTGACCATGGACTCTGGCCTCAACTGGGCCCCTGCATAGAGCCCCCACTAACCATGTCGGGCACACAATGTGAGCAAGAAACAATCAGTGCTGTGAGTCACCAGGGCTTGTGCCTGCCTGTTTCTGCTGCACGGCCCAGCCTGCCCTGACTGATGCAGCCTGGAGCAGAGGGAGCCACGCAGCAGCAGCCAGAGGCTTGGCAAGGCGTGGGGCAGGGAGAGAGGCGGTGAAGACCTGGCAGCCAGCCCTCCCCCAGGGCCACACCAAGGTGCACTGAGAGAAAGAGTGAGAGTGTGTTCACATCTGTGCTTGTGTGTGGTGGCATGTGTGAGTGTGCATGTACATGTGCACAACTGAATGTGCATGTGTGTGTACCACCTGTGTGTGCAGGTGTGCCTGTCTCCATGCATTCGTACATGCACACAGCCACCTGTGTGCGTGCACGTGTCCATGGCTGAGTGCGTATGCGTGTGCACCCGGGCTCCCCAGGAGACCTGAGTGCCTGCAGGCACACCCTCTCATGTGGACACACAGGGCCAGCCACCATGGCTGGTAACAAGCTGCCCCGGGAATGCAGAGGTGGCTGTGCCCACCCAAGGCCATCTCAGGAGCAGCACAAGAGCGTGTGTGTTACACGCATGTGCACGAACATGCAGCAGCTGGGCTGGGGCAGGCCTCAGGTGTGCAGTGTCAGTGTCCCTGCAGAGGTGGCTCTGCTGTGCCTGCCTGACTCCCCCGGGACCCCTTTTCCTGGGAGCAGTGGGTAGGCAGGAACCTTCCCCAGGGAGGCCACCCAGCCACGCAGAGGGGAGAACTAGGCCTGGAAACCTCTAGGGGGTAGGGCGGGAGCAGCGGGACTCGGGGCAGCTCCAAGAGACACCAGCCCGCATCCTCGCCCTGCAGTGGGCACGGCACTGTGGGAGTTTTCAGGGTCTTTGTTTACATCAAAGGGCTGGGCTGACGGCTTCCCCAGGTCCTTCCTCCTTGAACACCGAAGCGAGTCCTACCCCCACGGCAGGATGGCGGGGCCTAAGGAGCTCGTGTCTGTGAGGGCAGGAAGGACGCGCTTGGTGGTGGTTAGCAGAGCAGCACCCGCTGTAGTGCTGTCACCACGGCTGCCGTCCTCTGCTTCCCGGCTGTTCAAAGACACTCTGGGGCTGCCTGTTTCTGCAGCTCAGCCCAGCCTGTCCTGACAGATGCAGCCTCGGCTGAGGGCACCACCCAGCAAAAGCCACAGGGTGCTGGCGGGGTGTGCGGTGAGCAGAGGCCCTGGGTGCCGGGACCTCTCCCCTGGACGTGGGGCTCACAGCCTGCCCTCCCCCACCAGACACTCACTGTCGGATGAACTGGATGGCGTCCTCGTACTTCATCCCGCTCTCGATGAGGGCCAGCGCCACGAGCACCGGAGCCCTGGGGACAGATGGTAGGGCTGGGGTCATCTGAGCCCACATGCCCTGTCCCCTGACAAGCCACCTATGGAAGACGCAGGGCATGGGGCCCGAGGAGGCCCCCTGCCCTAAGCTCCACAATAAGGGTACTGGCTTGGAGCCAAGTCAGGCTGCCTGGGCCCAAATCCCAGATCCCTCCTGTTCCTTCTGTGCAACCTCCGGGGGTTCAGGCAACCTCTCTGTGCCTTGGGCCCCTCACACGTAAAATTTGTTGGCAGGATGGGTAAACAAGGGAGCACAGGTAAAGCACTTAGCTAGGGGCTGGTCTGGGATGAGAGCTTGATACACACTGCCAACCCCGCTGGCTGGTCCTCCCTCTGCAAATCGGGGGTGGGGTCCCACTGCCTGGGTCATTTCAATCAAATCCAGGCTGCCGTTCCTCCTCCTACAGGGGTCCAAGGCCCTGGGGGTGTCCTTGTGTCTGGGGAGAGGGAGCAGCAGCTCCTTTCCTGCACAAGATACAGGGACAGTTTGAACCACAGCAGGAGGGGGCTGGATTAGACCTGGGGAAGGACTTCCTCCTGTGAGGCTGTTAAAGGACTTGTCTGGGAGCCCCTATGCATGGGCTTCTGGGAAGATCATGGGAATGTGCGCTCCAGATCCACATCCAAAAGCAAGAAGGTCAGAGCACCAGACATCCAGGCTCAAGCTGAGCTCCCAGGAGCAGTGCCTGACCTCGAGCCCACCCCACAGCTCACCGTCCCAGGCCTGCCACGCAGTGCACGGCCACGCAGCTGCCAGGGTCCTCACAGAACTTGGCCTTCAGCAGGCTCAGCCAGTCCTCCACGACCTTGCCAGGCGGGGGTGCCCCGTCGTCAAACGGCCAGTCCTGCAGAGGGAAGCAGCCCGTGAGGACCCCTACCCAGAGGTGGCGGGGAGAAGTGGCCCCAGGGCTCAGGCTGGCTGGGATGAGACAGGGTGCTCTGGGAGAGGCAGTGGATGCCAGGAGCCCACTAGGGTGGAGACACAGCTTGGCCATTAGTGCCCCACCATGAGTGCCCCAGACTCACTGTTTCCTGCTCATTTCAGCCATCCTCTCCTCCAGGAAACCTTCCTGGATCACCCGCCCCTTTCTGAGTAGCGCCTCCTCCACAGCCCATGAGCTCTGCTACCTCCCCCCACCCTACCTGCATGCCCGTGACAGCCTGAGAGGTTTGAGGGCAGCAGGCCCAAGGGGTCTTGTCCTCCATGGTGGCACACGAGATGGCTGACACATGCCTGTGTGTGTCCCCAACTCCCAAAAGTGGCCACACGGCCCAGGCACACCGGGAGGAATGAAGAAAGGGCAGTAGGGTAAGGCCGTATGTCTGGGAGCAGGACTGTCAGTTAAGCCTGCGCCCTTGCAGTCAGGTGTCCTAGGAGCAGGGGGTTAATGTGGTTTTGGAAAATGAGCTGCACTTCCCACAGGCCCCCACCGCCCTGGAGAGGTAGGTGAGGTGAGCCTGTGCAGGGAGGGCTCAGCCAAGGTCATGCGCAGTGGGGACAGAGACCCTTCCGCCTTGGTGAGGCAGTTCACGCAGGGCCAGGGACTGCTCCACGACTGGTGCCGTGTGCTACCAGGGGTGAACCCACACAGGCCCACTGAGGCCAAAAGGCAGCCCTCGGGGTCACTTTATCCCCTCTCCGGCCTCCAGGCAGGGCAACTCCTGGAGGCAGCTTGTCTGCACGGCTGCCCAAAGTCTAACCCCAATCCTCCTGCTGCAGTGTGGGGAGGGAGGGTCACTGATGTGCCCAGTGCCAAGAGGAGCTTACACACCATCACCTCCCAGCCTTCCAAGCACCCACACTTCAAGATGAGGAGCCTGAGGCTCAGGGTGACCTGTGGGGCCACAAGGCTGGGAAGGGGCAGAGGCAGGAGCCACCTGGGCCTGTCTGGCCCCAAAGCATCAGCTTTTCCCACCATTCCCAACTGCCAAGCAGTGGCCACTAAACACAGCAATACCTGTCAAAATGGCCCTTGGACGAAAGGCAGTGAGGAAGGGGTCCCCTGCCCTGAGAAGAGACAGAGGCCCAAGCACAGTGAGGCAGGGCCTGCTGCACACCAGGCTGGCCTCACTCCCTGCCCCGGCCCAGGCAGGGAAGCCTGCGCCAGGGGAGCCGCTGGCCGCCAGGCTGGGATGGACCCCACAGGGCTGGCTCCAGGAATCTGGCTGCTGTGGCCCATTCCACAGGGACATGGCAGCAGAACTGCCCTACCTTCCACCCAGAATTGGGTCCCCAGGGCTCCAGGAGCCAGGGAAACGGCCCTGAGAGTCCCTCCTCATGGCCTCTGCAGAGAACCTTCCCAGGGACCTGCTGCCCAGCAACAGGGCCCCAGACACCAGGCAGAAGGGAGGTGAGCCTGACACGGGCCCAGGTGTGGAGGAGCCAGGCAGCTGCACACAGCTCCACAGAGGCCTGGCTCTGCCGGGGTTCTCGCAGGGGACCGAGCACACACCCACTGAGCCCCAGCAGGCCCGTCCACCCAGGGGGCCCTCTGACAGGCAGGGCTGTTGGGGGTCATAGCCCTAGACCCCAATGGGGAGTACACCTGGCAGTCAGGGCCATAACTGTGTGTCACCCTAGGCAGAGGCTCATGCCTTCCCACTATGTGGCCTGACCCTAGCCTCAGTTTCCCCAAGATGGAACCACACAAGGGGCTGCTGTGGGGCTAAGACCCCAGCACACAGGAGGGCCCCGCTCTTGGGAGCTGCAGCCGGGCTAATGCACCAAGTGTGTGCAAGGCCCTGCCCTGCAGGCTGGGCCAGCCCACTCTAGCGGTGGGAAAATGGAGTGCAGAGGGTGTGAATTTCTCTGGGTCATATGTCTTAACACTCAGCCTGCTCCCAATGTGCCCAGACACATGTGGTCCAGGCGCAAACATGGCTGGTGGCACTAGAGAGGCCACATGTGCCTGCCTCACAGCAAGGAGCACAAACCCACTGCCAGGCGGAGAGGGGCACCCAGGCTGAGAAGGGCCACCTAGGCCAAGAGAGCCCCTCTACCTCACCCCCCACGGAACAGGGGTGTCCCAGCACCACGCGGCCCTCACCACCACAGTGATGCCGTCCTTCTCCAGTGGGGCTTTGTCGTAGGTCACTTCGCACACACGCACCACAGTAGTGGCCCCGTATTTCTTCAGGTCCTGGTGGGGGGAGGAGAGAGGAGGCAGGCTGGCATGGGGTCAGGGGTCAGGGCTCCTGACTGGAGCCCCCAGGGCAGGGCCGTGTCCCCTGGACCAGACAGGAAGGCTCAAATGCAGTGTGCACCACCTATGGTGGACCCTCAGGCTCAGTGACTGGCCAGAGTGGCGTCTGGGGGTGGAAGAGCCTTTCCTGGTGCTGCTGGGCACCTGACCCTTGGCCCAGCAGCAGAGAGGAAGGTGTTCCCACTGACAGCCACTGTAATTCACAGCTGGACAGCTGTGACCACAGCTCCCAGCACACTACCTCCCTCCTCTGTGGTGCTCAGGACACCCAGTCTTACCAGCAAGGCCCCGTTTTCCAGGCAAAGCTACTGAGTCCTCCCAGAGGGAGAGGCTCCCCCAGCCCACACATGGGCCCTGCATCTGGGCAGCCCCCCCGCCGGCAGGCCCAGCCCAGGAGCCCTTCCGAGTCTCCTAGGGGAAGGCCTCAGCTGGCAGGGGGCCTCAGAGCAGGAGGAAGATGCCCGCTCAGATAGCCAGACCCTGCACACCAGAGGGGAAGCCCATACTACCAGGGAAAAGGTCATGGTCACGCACAGCCAGACAGATATTTATACCCCACTCCATGCAGGCCACGTGCAGGGGCTGTTCTATCCCCACCTGCTCGCTGCAGCTATTTTGGGAGTGGTGAGGAATCAGTTGTTGGGTCTTGGTGATCATGCGATGGGGACACCGGACACAGGGAGGCCAAAAGCCAACTATTCTAAGAATACAAGGGTTAGGAGGGGGTGCCGGGCTCTGAGACCAGGGAGGTACACCAGAGTCCCTCTGTGCCCTCAGCAGGGGCAGCTGAGCCCTCCTTGACTCTCATCACACACTGAGCCCTGATCTAGTCACATGCTGAGCCCTGACCCTGGCCACATACTGAGCCCTGATCCTAGTCATATACTGAGCCCTGATCCTAGTCATACACTGAGTCCTGATCCTGTTCACACACTGAACCCTGATCCTGGTCACACACTGAGCCTGGACCGTAGTCACATGCTGAGTCTTGATCCTGTTCACACTCTGCTCACACACTGAGCCCTGATCCTAGTCATATACTGAGCCCTGATCCTAGTCATACACTGAGTCCTGATCCTGTTCACACACTGAACCCTGATCCTGGTCACACACTGAGCCTCGACCCTGGTCACATGTTGAGTCCTGATCCTGTTCACACGCTGAACCTTGACTCTGGTCACACACCGAGCTCCAACCTTGGTCATACATAAAGCCCTAATCCTGGTCACACACTGAGCCCCCTCCCTTGGTGACACACCGAACCCCAATCCTGGTCACATTCTGAGCCTCGACCCTGGTCACTCACAGTGCTGTGCTTACCAGTCTTACTGTCATCTCGAGGGTCTCAGGTATGAGAGGGAGCAGCCATCCTCCATAGAGCATCTGGCTCAGTGACCAGGTGCCCACTGCTTCTCTCTCTCTAGTTTTCAATGCCCTCTCATGCCCATGTCCCTGTTTCATCATGACAAGTCCATGGTGACTTATGTTGCAGAGGGCAAAATAGAGTCTGAGGCCACAGATGACCCTGCACATGGCTGCAAGCTCTGCAAAAAGCCCTGCACGCGACTGCAAACTCTGAAACGGCCTTGCGTAGCGCAGGCTGTGCAAACGGTCTTGCGCACTGCTGCGGGCTCTGCACACGGCAGGGAGTGCTGCAGACGCCCGGCTCCCACGGAAGGCCATGCAGACAGCTCCAGATTCGGTTTCCAGCACAGGTTCTGCCGATAGTTGCGGAGAGCTGGTCTCTCTGCTCCTGGCTCTCCAGGGTGCAGTGGCCACTACCTCCATGGCCACTCCCTCCTGACACAAGAGATCTGAGCCCTGAAGCCCCCAGCCCAGCCTGTTCTAACCTGAAGCCTCACCGAAGCCCAGAAAGGCTTCCTGTGGCCTGGGCTGGCCATGGAGCCAACCTGCACACCTGTCCCCACCTGCCTGTCCCCTATTAAACAGCCACTTCTCCCATCAGGGTCTCCCTCCCTTCTTGCTCAGCCTCTACACGGAGGCCAAAGGGTGAGCAAAGGGCTCAGGATGGCCCCAGCCAAGGCGATGACCCCCCACTCAGAGCCCAGCCTGTTACACCCTCACTTCGCAGCCTGCCTCTAGCCACGCAGCATGGAGTCCCTGCGCTCTAAACCTGTCCTGCCAGCTCTGGCCTAGCGACCCCACCCGGCCCCCACTCACCTCAATGAAGGTGCTGAGGGTGGCGTTGGTGGGGTTATGCGTGATGAGAAAGCGCATGTTCTTGTAGCTCACCTCCACCGGGGCGGGCCGGTTCATCCGCGCCATGCTCCAGCCCACCCGGGATGGGCAGAGTGGAGCCAGCAGGGGCTAGAGAGACCGGGGCCAGGCCAGAGAAGCCCCGCCAGCCCCTAAAACCAAGCAGAATGAGATCCCTGTGTTCGTCCAAGAGAGAGAAAAGACTTTTAAAAACTTGCCCCCACACCCCGCACAAATATTGTGCAAATACTTGGGAGAGGGGAAGGAAGCTGCCCGGTGTTTCAATAATTCAAAAAGAAAACCAAACTCTTTAAAAAAGAAAAGGAACAAAACAGGCCCCCAAAGTGAAACAGGCAGCTCCAAACTCCTGTCTCTCAGAGCTGGATAATTATAAACAGGGAAAAACAAAAATAACAAACACCAAAAAATTTCAGCAAAGAAAACTTAAAAAACCCAAAGTGAATCCGGCCACTGGGGCAGTGTCCAGCGCTGGGCCCACCACCGGGGACACCCTCTCTGCATCAGTGGTGGGCAAACAGCCCCCTTAGCTCAAGGGTGGGCCCCAAACTCCCAAGGACAAGGAAAAATGAACTGATCCAACTCCACAGCCTTGGGGTGGGGTTGCAGGCAGCGGCCGTGGCCGCTGAGGCCTCAGATGCACAGGGCCTCTGTCACGTTACCCCATCGGGGTACAGCAAGTCCCAGGAGTCCTGGAGGGGGCCAGGGGTCTCAGGGTGCAGAGCCGGCCCTGGGCCGGGCAGCAGAGGCCATCGGAGAGCAACGGCAATGGCGGGAGCTGGAGGCGGAGGCCCCCTCAGCAGCAGGCGCCGCGGCGGTGCAGGGCGCAGCAGGACTCAGGGTGGCCCCCAGGCCCTCTCCACACATCCCCGCTGGTCAGCGGCAGGCAACAACGTCTAGGGAGGAGAGAAATGGTCAGGAAGGGGTCACCAGGAGCCCTGCCTCCTGCCCTGAGCCCACAGTCACAGGCTTCTCCTGGGGCCCTGCCATGGCCACACAAATGAGTGACCTTCCCTGGGCCTCAACTTCCCCACCTGAGAGCACAAGGAAAGACAGCTCCTACCAGGGCTGACCCAGGGCCTGAGGTGATGGGACAGCCACCAGGACGTGATGGAGGGAGACAGAGGAAGAGGGGAACTTCAGGGACACACGCCCCCCTCCCCAGGAGCATGCTGAACTCCAGTGCACAAATCACGGGTCCAACTGTGATGACGGAGCCCATGAAGG
This sequence comes from Lepilemur ruficaudatus, assembly GCA_963574885.1. NCBI lineage: Eukaryota > Metazoa > Chordata > Mammalia > Primates > Lepilemuridae > Lepilemur > Lepilemur ruficaudatus. Next base: position 16,559 of record CAUYRT010066456.1, read on the forward strand.
GATGAGCCTGGCCCCTGCCCAGCAGCCTGTGGTCAGCAGATACCCCAACCACCCCAAGTTAGCGCCCTCCTCCTCTTCAGATTCTTGGCCCCTGTGGAATGTCTGAGCCCAGATCATTCGGGGGTGCTGTCCTTAGGGAAAGGGGCTCAGGCATAGCTGGTGCTGCCAGGGTACATTGGAGTTGGGGCAGGCCCCACACATGACTGTGAGCCACCCAAGTCGCCTCTTACTTTCCACACGTGCCCTGCTCATCCTGGTCCACCCAGCCACTGTGTCTCCACTGCACTCACGGGGCCAGCCAGGCACAGACACAGGCTGGGCTCTGCTTTCCCAGAGCTCGGAGAGGCAGGGACAGACCACAACAGCCAAAGGGCCAGCTACTAGGTGGCCAGGAGTGGGGTCACACTGTGACAGGGTCCTGGGTCTCATGACCCCAAAGTTTTTGGGCAAGGGAGTCTCAGGAGCACCCAGTCTCCCTCCCACCCCACAGCAGTGCTAGGAGACCTTGGGCATGTCACTGGCCTCTCTGGGCCAGTTACCCCATCTGCACAATGAGGGGACAAAAAGATAACCTCAAGGCCCCCTGCCCTTGGCTGTGACCCAGTGGTTAGCAGACCCCCCAGCCACTGGACGCAACCCAAGCCCCACCCCACCACTCCTATCTGCTCATTGGCCCTGCCTCCCTCTCTCTGCCTGAGGAAGGGGCACCTCATGGGCACCCCCTGGCACGGTGCTCCATCCCCCGCCTCCTCTTACCTTTGCCCTGCCCCAGCGCCCCTGTTCCAGCTGCCCACCAGGGAGGCTGGGCCCCCAGAGCCTCAGCCTGGGTGCAGGAAGGGCACGAGGCTGGGCCCCGCACTCAGAGCGGCCGGTTCCACCGCTGCGGGCTAGGAGCTGTAGGCACAGGGCCCACTGCCCAGGGCTGCGGCCGCGCAGGACGGTGGGCGCTCCTCACTGCCTGCCCGCCACACCCTGGGCAGTGGCCAGCATTCATAGGCTCAGGGAAGGCGCCACCTCACACTCTGTCCCCCTCGTGGTCCTAGAAGGGTTATGATGGAGGGATCCCAGAAGGAGGCAAAAGGCAGAGGAAAGGATTCCTATCCCTGGTGCAGCCAGCCCCCCTCTGCCCTGCCTGGAGCGAGCACAGGCTCTGAGTACAGGTGAGGAAAGCCACCGGGTCCTAACAGTACACAAACAGCTGGGTCCCTCTTGAGACGGCAGAATGTCCCTGAGTGCGTGTGTGTGTGTGTGTGCGCGCGTGCCTGAGTTGAGCTCATGTTTACAGAAATAAAGGAAAAGAGGCCCAAGAAGCCAGAGCACTGAGGGGCTCACCCACTCTCACCACCCACAGCTGCTGGGGATCTGGGGAGACCCCACAGACAACAGTCCACATGCCTAACTCTACTGCCTGGTATCCCTGGACAGGTCCTCAGGGCTGAGGGTCACTGGGCAGGGAGCAGGCTCTGAACCACCCCACACCACTGCCCACCTAGGGTCTGAGGATGTCACATGTCTGAAGGATCAGGGCTCAGACTGGGCTGCAGTCAAGGGTCAGAGCTCAGGCTAGAATGGGGTCAGGGGTCCAGGCAGAGGCTGGACCAGGTTGGGCTGGGGTCTTGCCACACACCCCACTTGTCTCTTCGGTCCAGGGTCTCCAGCCCCAGGTAACAGCAAAGCAGTGATGTCCTACTCTCCTGCCCCACATGGCTGAACACTGTCTGGTAGCCACTCCCGAGGGAGGAGCCCCCTGCACACCCACGCTGCCCTCAGTGAGGTCACTGAGCAGAGCCCAGAGAGCAAGGATTAAGGGGGGAACTCTAGCCCCGCGGGGCCAAGCAGCTGGCCCTCAGAGCCAGTGGTTCCCGTGGGCAGCCAAGGCCTGTCTGGCTACCTTCCAATCCCCATCGGCTCCAGGTCTGGGCAGAAGCAGGATCCCCAAGGTAGGCAATAAGAGCTCCCTGCAGACAAGGCCTCAGGCTCCCCATCTGTAAAATGGGGACAGGCTGTCCAACCCAACTCAGCTGTGAGACCAGCCTTGTTTCAGCTTCTCTGCTGTTGCCAGGCCCCAACCCACCCCACACCACCCTACCCTACCCCACCCCTGCCACAGAAGCTCTACTGGGAGCCACAGCCCCTCCTTCCCTCTTGCCCTCTGGCTGCCACCCCTGCAGCCACCTTCCTGGGATCCCACCCGGACTCTGGCCAGCAAGCACAGAACCCTTGGCTAGTGCCATAACAGACCCTCTCACGACCCTTGGAGGGAGAGCCTATCTCTGTCCCTGTCTGCCAGATGCGGAAGCAGGCCGGGAGAGGGGAGAACATTCTCCAGGCCCTAGCCAGACCAGGCGCCCTGTTAAGTGGGTTCTTCAGCCTCAGGTGCAGGAGGCAGAAAAACATTGAACCCCAGTGTACAGAAGAGGAACCTGAGGTTCAGGCAGGCTACCTCCCTCATTTCCAGTGGCACTGTGGGTTAAAAAGTTTGAAGCCGCAGGCTTCAGAGAGGGCCCCCCCCCTTACACTACTGGCAGGGCTGGAGGTCTAGGGCTCAGTGGGGTCCCAGGAGAGGCCAAGCAGCTCCGTGGGAAGGGCTGGGGTCGGGCAGGCTGGGGGCCCCGGGCCAGTCACGGTGGGGGCACAGAGGGGCTCCCCACCCAGCCCGTCGCACCCGCCCAGGCTCACCCGCGCCTCCAGCGGAGCTGGCCTCCTGGACCAGGGTCTGGCAGGCGCCCCTCCCACAGCGGCAAGGGCTCCAGCGATGCCGCAGCCTCAGCCTCGGCCTGGGGCTATTTATAGCGCCCGAGTGTCACGTGGGGGGTGGCGACCTGCATGCGACCCGGAGGGGGTGGCTCCCACACCTGGCACCTAAATATAGCCCGAGGCAGACAGACAGAGGGACCATGAAGGAGCAGAAGCACCCTTGGAGGAGAAAGGCTGACCCACTCCTGCCCCAGGGCGCTGCCATATCTCCCTCCCTAGAACCTTCCAGGCTCCCGGGAAGCAGAGAAGAGGGGGCTGTACAGGGTTCCCCAGGCCCACAGAGTGGGAGCATAGCACAGGCAAAAGCCTGGAGGGAACACACCCAGCTCTGAAGATGGAAATGCAGGTACCCCTGTGGAGGCGGGTTAAGGCGCTGGCACCAACAAGATGAGTGACCCTGTTCAGACCCCTGCCCAGCTCACCAGCCTCACGGGCGAGGACTCCTCTGTTTACAGAGCACCCTGCAGGGTGGCTGCTCTCATCCACCTCCCGACCCCCGGCCCCGTACAGGTGAGGAAACTGAGGCACTGAGAATAGCAGCACCCTTGGGGTCACACAAGCAGGCAGGAGTCAGCTAGGGAGCTGTCTCCACATCCCACTCAACCACCAAGGCTCGGTACAGATGCCCTCTCTCCCATGAAGCCCTCCATGACACCCCCTGTGGTTACTGGCCTGCCAGCACGAGAAGGGCCCCGGCTTTGCCTCCAGGACTACAGTGTCTAGGAGCTCACATGCTCCCCAGACTGTGAGCCCAGGAGCCAAGCCCGGCATCACGGTCCACTGGTACCTGCCCTGCACTCAGGGGCCCTTGGGGCAGGGCGGAGCAGGGTGGGTAGAGCCCCCAGCACAGGGTCCTGGAGGCTTTGTCTCCCTGGGATCCCAGCTCACAGGCAGCCTGATCCGGCAATCAGCAGTTAGTGCCTGGGGTGGGGGCGGGTAGAGGCAGGCTGGCCAGGGTCCCAGCCGAGAACATGGCCCCCTCCCAGGCTCCCCCGACACACACATCCAGAGAGCATCGCCATCAGCCCAGCCTGGCACGGCCATGCCTGCAAACTCCACCTCCTCTCGCCCCGCAGTGGGCAAGCTGGCCTGGGAGGGAAGGATAGGGTGGCTGCGTCTAGCCCTGCAGGAGCCCCCACCCAGGACACTCCGAGCCAGGCAGACCTGCCCACCAGCTCAGGGAGCCCCCACTGGTGTAAGCTCCCTGGCAGGTACTCCTGCCCCTGTTGGTTCACTCAGCACCAGGGGCAGACCTCGGCTTCTGACTCCCACTCCAGTGCTCTCAGCAGCTTCTCCTTGAAGGACCAAGGTGGGAATGGGTCAGTTCTGGGCATTCACTGCTCTATCAATCTCCCATCTCGATTGCTTTCTAAGCATTGCCAGACACTGCATCCCAGGAGCAAGGCACTAACACCAGCCACAGTGTACTGATAAAACAACCACGGCTCAGAGAAGTTGAGCAACTCGCCCCAGTCACACAGCCAGGAAGCAGAAGAACCGCAGCTGGAGCTGTTTTACTGACCCCAAAGATCTGCTTATCCCAACCCCAGCCCTCTGGGAGCGAGAACCTCTAGGGAAAGCTGCTCCTGCCACCCCAGCCTCAGTTTCCTCATCGGTAAAATGGGTCTCTTAGTGAAAGGTCTCATCAAGCCCTGTGATGCTATACATCAAGCCCTGTGATGCTATACAGGACAGAGAGCCCGACATGCTGCTAGGGCAGCAAATGTGGGCCCCCAGCTTCCTTGTTCCCCCCACCAGGCCCCACTCCCTTGCCTGGGGCCCTCTGGCCAGGTCTGGGGGGCACCTGCTTCAGCTGGCACAGCCCCAAGCCTTTCGGAGAAGTCTATTTATACCAGGGCAGGAGCCGTTCCTGGAATCCTCCCAGAGCGAGCCCAAGACCGCCCATTGCTAGGGGGGCCAGGAGGGGAGACCCAAGCAGGCCAAGCCCACGCCCGATCCCCTAGGAAACCTTCCCAGAGCCCACATGCCCCCTGCACCCAGCAGCCCCAAGGGCTCCCCCCCCCACTGACCCCTTCTCCCAGCCTCTGTCCTATCCCCCGTCCCCTGGGCCATATGCCCTTTAGAGCACATCGTCCCAGCCCCAGGGAAGACATCCCTGACTGGAGGGACTGAGAGGGCCTCAGTTCCACCCCACCTCCCAAGCCCTGGCACCAAGAGGGCTCCCACTTGTTTGTGGAAGGAACGAATGACCCAACGTTCTGGGCAGAGGTCCAGATCTGGGAAACATCCAGAACCCATCACAGAATCTCAGCCCGAGATCTGGAGGAAACTCAAAGGTCACCCACGCCACCTAATCCCTCAGTTTGCATGCCTCTGGTGAGAGGGAGCTCACTTCTCATTGGCAGCCCTTGCGCCTTCTGCCTTTGGGCAGCTGCCTGAATTATCCGTCTCTCTCTAGTGCTTCCTGAGCACCTATCCTGGGACGGGGAAAGCCTCCAAGTAAAAGAAGCCCCAGGTGGCAGCTGATCCAGAGGGCAGCGTGGTCAGGGAAGGCTTCCTGGAGGAGCTGGTCAGAGGGGAGGCAGGCATGCTTCTGCTGTATGAAGTCTCACATCAGAGCTTGACCCACTGCCCCTGACCTCCTACGCAACCCAGAGAGGGAAGCCACCTTCTGAGGTGGTGCCAGGTCCAAGCCAGGCACAGGGTGCCTGGACTATGACCTGGAAGCGCAGCTGTTGGGAACAGGCGTGAGCTCCCACTGGGCAGGCACCTGTTCTACCTGCCGGGGATCTCGAGACAAGTAGGCTGCAAGGACACTCCCCTGCATATAGCCACTGCCCCTCCGCGGCCACACAGGCCACCCCCACCACACACAGCTTTAACACACTGACTTTCCAACCCAGGTGGCCCACCCCACCCAGGCCACCCTCGCATGCTGCCAGCCACCAGCACTGCTCAGGCAGACAGCAGCCCCACCACAGAGCCAGGGGCTGTAATTGCCACTTTTATGGGCAGGCATGAGGACAGGCACCTGGCATGTGTACATGTGGGTCAGACCAGGCTGTCATTAGGCTGGCCAGGTACTGCACTTTGGGGCAAAGCAGCAGAGTGAGGCCCACCAGGCACCACAGGTCTCTAGGATCTTGTGCCACTCAGACCCTGCCAGGCCCACTCTGAGCCTCCAAAGGCACCAGGAGAACCAATCCAGTGATGGGTAGAAACCTGACCCCCAGGAGGTGCTTAATACCGAGCCTCCTATAAAGGGACCAGAGGTGCTGGGGAGGAGCAGGGGAGGAGAGAGAGGAGGATGGGGAGGAGGGAGAGGAGGACAGGGAAGAGTGCCAATCCTACTCACAGGGTAGCACCAAACCGTGATGCTTGGGACCAGTCTTTGGGCTCACACAGACCCAGGGTCAGACTCAGTGCTGCCTGTGACCACTTCTTCCCGCTGTGCCTTGGTTTCTCCCCTGTGAAAGGTACAACAAGCCCTGCCTTGCTGGGGTCTCAAGGGGACAAAGAGAAGGCAGTATGTACTGAGAGCTGGAAGACAGGAATTCTGGCCACCAGGCAGCAGCTCAGATGAGGAAACTGAGGCACAGCCAGGGGAACTGGGACCCCCAAGTGTGGGCACTTGAACCCTCCAGGTGCCCCTTCTGCCACCCCACAAGCTCACTTGGCAGCAGGGCAGGCAAGCCACCTCCCCTGCCTGGGGACCTGGTATGGGGGACAGGGATGGGGGCTGTCAGTGGCTGGGAAGGCATCCCAGGAACCACTGCTGGCCAGGCCACCTGTGATATCCCACAGTGCCACATTGGCCATGGCTCCTCCAAGCATTCTGGCATGTGGGGACTGCACCCTGGGGCTGCCCTCCCCTGCCCAAAGCCCCACACTGTTCACCCCACCACCCCCAACCAGCAGGCCCGCCCCCCACACTGCCCTCACCCGCCCTGAAGCTCAGCACTGGCCCTGCCACCTGCATACTCTGCTACTCCCAGCCCAGACCTCAGGACTCCCACCAAGGAGGCAGGGGAACTGGGCATTCATCCGTTCATTCATTCATTCGTCCAATTTGACAAACATTTATTAAGTACTTTCCAGTCCCAGCTAGTGGGCTAAGCTTGGGGGTACAGGGAAAGATACACACAGAACAAGCGAAAGCCTGCCTGCCCTGTCCCCTGTCCCCCGCTTCCAGGTCAGCTGTCCAGCAGCCCCAGCCCCATCCTGGGAAGCTGCCTCCTAGATGTCCACTGTGTGTGGGCCGGACAACTATAGTATCGTGTCCCCATATATGGCATCACTACTGAGTCAGGGGTCACTTCTTCCCCTGGAGCTGAGCTACTTGGGCTCCTTGAAGTGACCTCACTTCAACCTGTGCCTCAGTTTCCCAGGCTATCATGTACAGGATTAGAATGTTGGCTGCCTGGCTCACAGCTGGGACACCCCCCGCCAAGGCCAGTAGACCGGGTTACAGGGCATCCAGGCCTCCACTCCCTCTGCTGTCACTCTGCCATGGGCCCAGCCAAGGCCCCCACCAGCTGCCTCCACACAGCTGCAGTCAGCAAGCGACACACCCTCCTGCGGCCCAGCCTTGAGCCATGCAGTTCCCTGCAGCCGAGGGCCCTCTGGTCCCCCTGTGGCCCATTTCCTCATGATCTGGCTCAAGCACCATCTCAGGGAATTACTAACGGGTTAACCTCAGATAGTTACTCTCTGTGCCTCAGTTTCCTCATCTGTAAAAAAGGGTAACAACAGTTAAATTCCTTACAGAGTTATCAGGGATAAAAGAATTAAGTAATGAAAAGTGCTCAAAACAGTGTCTGGGACAGGTGTTCAACCAGAAGGTTGGCTGCCAGTCTGATCCCCGTACCCCAGGGAGGAGCATGCTGCCTCCTCTCCTGGTCTCAGCCTGACTCCAATGAGGAATGGGGCACTTAGGCCTGGGGTCCTCCAAGGCCACAGTGTCCTTGGCACCTACCTCCTGTGAGCCTGGGTCTCAGGGCTTCACACCCATGCTGTTATACCCCCTCCTTCCCAGCATCCCTGATGCCCCCAGGCAGCTCAGGACTGCAGCCTAGAACCAAATAGCACAGATTTGCCCCTGCCATCAAGAGAAGGGGATCTTGAGGGGTCCCTGGGTGCCTTCTGTCCTCCCCAACCTGGTTGGAGTTACCCACGCCCCCTTCTCTCTCCCCCACCCTCACCCAACCAGCTAGCCCACCCTCCCCGCCAGGGCAGGTATCAAGGGGTGTACTTGTGTGTCCTTGTCTCGGACAGCAGCTCACTCCCAATTTGATGAGTGTGCATCCCACCTCCAGGCCAGACTGGTCACAGGATCAGGGTCCGTGTCATCTGCCCACCCATCCAGTAAGCCACTTCCCCACAACAAGGCTTGGCTCAGGACTGGAGATAGGATGGGGGCCCCCACCCTGCCACTGCTCACATACCTTCCATGGCTCCCTATGGCCTATAAAGCCAAGTTCCGGCTTTTCAGCCTGGCCCACTGGCCCATGCCTCTCCCCTTGCAGGTGGGGAGGTGAGAGGAAACTATAGGATTCACAGGTCCCTCCAGGCACTCCGTCATCTCTGTCCAGAATGCCCCTGGACACTTCTCACACTCAAGATTAGGCCAGGGCCCCTTCTCCTCCAGGAAACCCAAAGGTGTCCTCAGTGCCCGGATCTCCCTACCAAGTTTCCATTCATATGTGTACCTACCAAGCACCCTCTGGGATCCAGTCCCCATGGCAGCCACTGGGCGGGGGTCAGGGTGAGCAAAGCCCACAACCCACCCTCAGAGAGCACTGTCTGGGAGGAGGTCAGTGACAGGTCACACAATGGCCAAGCAAAGGACCATGGCAGAGGAAAATGACACAAGACCAGGCAGTGTCACCACTGGAGGAAGCAGTCACGGAGGCCTCTCTGAGGAGGTGGCCTTCAGGCAGAGACGCTGGATCCCCTCAATGTGGCATGGGCTCCCAGGGTGGGGACTATGTCCCATGAGAACAGCACATACCAACATCTGTCCCTATTGGCGGCTCAGAGCCCTTTTGTGCCCATGTTTCCCTCACCCCCAGCCCAGGTACATACACGCCCACCTGAGGCCCAAGATGTGTGGGCCCCATTTTACATGGAGGCCAGACAGACGGGTGGAGCACAGCTGCCTGGAACCTGGTTTTCTGGTTCTAAACCCAAGGTTCCTTCTTGTCCACCCCAACGGATCACACAAACCTCAGGGAGAGGCTTAGACCGCACACACAGAGGCCGGCCTGCAGGGTGGCCAGAGCAGACAGCAGGAGCCCACAAAGAGCCAGGGAGTCTGGCTTTGCACACAAGTGTGACCCACCTGGAAAGCCACTGATAACTTCAAATCCTTGCAGGGAGTTCTTAAAACCCAAGATAACAGAAGACTGTCTAACCTGTCATCTATCAACACCAAATAGTAATAATGGCACTTACCACATGTTGAAAACCCAATTTTGGACACAGCCTGAAGACTGTTAGGGTCAAACGGATCACAAGCCTCCTCCATTCACTGCAGGGACTTTCTGCAGCTCTGACCCTCCACTGAATCCTTTTGCACAGTGGGTTTTAGCAGCATCACCGGGTGCTGCAAGGATCAAAGGCTGCGCAGGGTCCACACCCCAGCTAGAGAGGTCATGGTCAAAATTGGCACCTCATGCCACCACCGTGCCAACCACAGATGCACGTGGCCTGGTGAGTTCTGGTCCCACAGCACCTCCAAGGGCGCTCGCATGACTGCGTGGCCCGGCCAGCCCTGGACCACGCCTGCGTTCCTAGAGTGGCGGTTCACAACCCCCCTCGGTGAAAGGAGTAATGGCAAGTGATAAACCATGCCTCACTGCGTCGTCACCCTCATCTAACGACACAGGACACAAGCAAAAGGGCTCAGGAACCATCCCGTGGTGGACTAACGAGGCTGGGCCCCGCTCGGCCCCCAGTCCCTGCTCTGCGCCGAGGTCTCTCCGCCTCCTGACGCTGTGGCCCGCGGGTCAGCCCCCTGCAGGTGGGAGCACCGAGGGGCCACCGTGGTGGGGGCACATCATACCCAAAGAGCCTGGAAGGATGCGCAGTTCCAGCCCCAGTTCCAGCCCTCTGTTCGGATTTAATGGGAAACAGGTCTCACCGCCAGGGCGGCGCCCTCGCCCCACCCGGCGGAGAAGCGACCGCGGCTCCGGCCGCGCCCGGGGTCTGCCCCGGCCACCCCAGCCCAGGGCCCGCCGACACTCACCGCGGGCGAGACCTCCGCGCTCGGGCGGCCGCGCCTCGCCGCCAGCTTTATGCCCGGCCGGCCCGCCCCCGCGCACGTCAAAGGGCCAGCGCGAGCCCGCGCAGCCCCCGCGGATCCGGCGAGCCCTGGCAGCCCGGCCGGCGGGGGCGGGAGCCCACCTCCCGCGCTCGCTCCGGGACCGCGGGGGGCAGGGCGTCCCCAGGGCCCCGTAAACGCGGGAGCCGGCGGGAGGGACAGGAGGGCGGCGCCAAGGCCGGGCCTGCAGCTGGCTGGCCGTGGGGCAGCTTGGGGGCTTGCCGGTCTCCGCCATCTCCCCCTGCCTGCTGCTGTCTGGGAAGAGGGTCCCAGGGCCCGCTCCCTGCTGGGGGTGGGGGCACCTCACCACACCCCCGCCAGTCCCACCCTCTCACCCAGAAACAGTCCCAGCCCTCTGCGGCGCGCCCCACCTGAGCAGCCCCTGCGTCCTCCCCAGCGCGTATAAGAGGGACTCTCCCCTCCAGGGAGCCACCCTGGTTTGAGGCTCCCAGGCCCTCAACTCAGCCTGTTGTCACCATTTCCTCCAGGAGGAAGCCCAGGGAGACAGTGGGCAGAGCAGCTGCTTTGCAGACCCCACCCAGGCCTGACTCCAGGCTCTCCCACTAACCCCCAGGCACTAACAGTTCCTTCCGCAGGAAGCGGGAACCCCACCAGTGGGGGAGGGGCTGTTCCTGCCTCCCAGGGCCAGGGTCACTTGCCCCTCCCCCATCAGGATGCTGCCCCAGTCCTGGTGCTATCAGAAGGGGTGGAGCCCTCCTCCCTCATCCTGTGGGGGGTCTCAGCCCAGCCCAGCCCCTAAGACTGTACCTCTTGGGCAGAGAGAGGCTACCAAGAAGTCCATGTTTACCCCTGCTACCCTCAGGGGAGTAATGGGGGCAAATCCTATCTGAGGGCTCCACCCCCCAGCCACCCCTGCCTGGACACCCCATCCACACACCCCTAATTCCCCACCGGCCGCCTGCCAGCTGCCCACCAACACCCCACCCCAGCTGCAGGCCCTTCCCGAGGGCTCAGCAACCAGGTTCCCCCCCAGCCCCGGCCAGTGCCCAGGCCTTCCCTAGCCACCCACTCGGCCACCTTGCCTGCTTCTCAAGGCACCTACCATGGCCCCTGCCAGGTGCTGTGACTCACACCTGCCCCCAGGCCTCTGCTCTTGCTGTGCTCTCTGTGTGGCCACCCTTCTTTCTCACTGCAGGGCCACGTCTTCCAACCTCCCCCTGCACAAACCCCCCTTTCCCCAGCTGCCTTCCACCACTGTGCAGCCCCTGTCTCTAGGGAAGTCCCAGAGGCCAGGTCTGTCTGGGGTCACCGCAAGGCTGGGCTCCCAGACGACAGGGCCACGCCCAGTCCCTCTTGCATCTCCCTGTGGGAGGATAAGCCTCAGGAGATCACTGCACACAAGTGAAATGAAGGTCCAGTGAGTGACAGGACAGCTCCACAACAGCAGGCCAAGTCAGTGGCTCAAAGGGGACTCCCGGTCCCATGCTCATTCCCGCCTCCCGGTGTGACTGAGAACCCCATGTGGCTACTGCCTAATGCAGAACTCTGCTGAGCACACACCAACATACACACACAGATGTACGTGCATACACACGCCACAAAAAGGATGACCAGACCAGATGCCTATGCCAGGAAGATGGGAGCCTGTCACCTGCAGCAGCCTGGCACCACAGTGCCCACCAGACACTCCAGGGTTACCACAACCCCCCCCCAGCCCTCCATGCCCACCAGTACACGCCTCCATCTTCCATCCTCCATCCTCCATCTGCCTGGAGAGCCTCTGCCCAGGCTGGAATTGGGATTGGGGAAGATGACCTCTCCTATCCCCGCACTGCCAGGGATCTCCACACCAAGGTGAAGTGTCCAGCTTGTTGGGGTCCAGAGGTTCTGCCTTGGTACCTGGAGGGCCCAGGCCCTGGGCCAGGCACTACACCTCCCTGGGGCAGCGCAGACTGGTCTTGGGACAGACATGGCCAGACTTACGGGTGTTTCCAACATCTCACCCTTTGATACATGCAGGTTCCCATGCCCACAGTGGGACAAGGAGCCCCCCACCTGCATTCACATACATGGCTAGGTGGCCCCCGCCCCCCAGCCTCCCTGTTTGTAGAGCCTCCATCCCAGAGTCCTGGTTATGACACGATGACAGCAGCTCCCAGTAAGAGCTGGTAACACCAGAGTATGGGGTGCTGGGTCAGGAATTCTAGACAGGAAGAAGCAGCTTTAGAGCCTGCCTGCCCTGGCCTCCACGTCAGGCCCACAATCCCAGTGCTTTCCTCCTGGGACCCATTCAGGATGCTGCCAACTCCTGGCACCGTGCCGCTCATGGCTCCAAGGCTCCTAAAGGCCAGTGCCCAGAAGTGGGTGTAGTGTCCCAGAGGGCATGGAATTCCACAGGTCTACTTGGAGCTAATGGCCCCTGAGAGGGGCCTCATGCTGCCCCAGCCCAAGCCCCTGCCAGGAATATAGCAGCCCCCAGGAGGCCCAGCGGAAGCCCCCGATCCGGCCTCCCCAAGAGAACACGGCCTGCCTAGCTTACCAGGCAAAGGCCCCACCCATCCTGTGACACACACACAAGCACACGCACACACATGCACACACATATGGCCATCCAGTGGACCCTCAACAGACACAATGGACCCTGGGGCAGGAGCTGAGTGGGTTCTGTGTCCCTGCAGAGGGTCCATGTGGCCTAACAGCCCCTCTTGCTGGCCGGAAGGAGGCTGCCCAGGAAAGTCCTTAGCCACCAAGATCAGCCAGAGGCTCCAGAGAGGTCCTCATCAGGAAGGGGACAAGGCCAGCACCGAGTCATGCCCATGGGGCCTGGCGTAAGCCTCCCCCCAGATGCCCACCGGGAACTGCGGAAGTCCCCCCATGTGCTGCTGTGTGCCTCTGGGCCCCTCTCCTGAGCTCTCTGGGCCTTTTTAGTCACTAGCACAGTGTGAGAATTATGAACCCATCACAAGGTAAGAACACACATGAACCGCACCTTGTAATGCCGACGTAACTGTCACAGAGGCCGACAGGGTGGGGTGGACACATGTGCTGTGTGGACAGTTTGGGCTAAGCCCCTTTTCTGCAGATTCAGTGGGATTCAATGTGCCTGCCTGGATCGAGCCAGGCCATGGGCCAGCCCCTGTCTACAGAGAAGCGGCCACAACTCTACCTCAGGGATCCCTGGACTTTCCTGGACAGTACAGGGGACAGGCCCCTGAGGACGGACAGCATGCAGCCCCTCTCTGCTGCTCCTGGTGTGCCCTACACCAAGCCCAGGAGCAGGCTCGAAGCCCTCCCAGCACCCACAGGGAGGAGTTCCACCCTCAGGCAGTGACGACCCACGCCCACCCAGTCACTTGTGCTCACTTTGGTGGCAGGGGCGGGGGCAGCTGGCCTGTCCCTCCACAGCAACACCCTGTCAGCAGGGTATCCAGGAAGCTTGTGGTCCCTGAGGGTGGCTGGACCTTGGGGCATCATGGTGTGGTGCCCACGTCTACTCACCACCACCCCCAGAAGCCCTGGACAGGGCAGCAAACGTGTACACTTCTGCCACGTCACGGAAGACACTGCAGCCCAGCTGGAACCCAGGTGTGTGAGTCATCCATGGCCCGAATCCCTGCTTAAACTCTGCCCAGTTCACAGCCCCCATACACCCCATAATATCCCCTCCCCAAGCCCAGAGTCAGGTCTCATGAAAGGAGGGAAAGGCTATGTGATGGCCTCTATGTGATGGCCTCACATGGTGCCCTCAGCACAGGCCACCCCCCATGTCCATCCCCAGAGCAGCCTGGAAGGCACCATCACCCATTTTATCAGTGAGGAAACTAAGGCTCAGGCCACACAGTCAGTGACAGCTCTGAGGGGCTGAGCTGGGGTTCAGAGGCAGCCCAGAGTGGGCACTTTCTATGTGTTTTCTCCGTAAAACAGCCAAGCCCTCCACTCCATGTCAGGGCTCCAAGGGGCCCGGTCACCCAGCGCCTGCTTCAGTCCCCAGGATCCCTCCCTGCCCCGCCCAGAGCCCAGCACCCTGGGTCAGGCAGGCAGGAAGAGGTAGCCAGGGCCACTGGCCAAAGCCCTGGTGGACACACGTCAGAGGGCCTGCAGGAGCCGCGGGAAAGAGCTCTGACCTGGCCTTGGGAGGCTGAGTCCAAAATAGCCAGCCCCAGCACGGTGAGGGACTCAGCAGGGCGCACGTAGCCCTCTCAGCCCCGGCCACTGCCAAGCTGGCTGCAGAAGGTCACAGCTATTTCTGGGCCAGCCTGGTGCTGAGACACAGCCCTGGCACCCCCCAAAGAACCAGGGCACAGGGGCAGCTGAGGCCCAGTGAGTCAAGTCTGCCCCCAAGACACATGGTGGAGGGACCCAAGTGGCTGCAGTTTCCCCAAGGTGCCTAGAGCCAGCTGGTGGCCTTTACTCTCTGAGCTGCCTCCCTCTCAAAGAGCAGACCCTGAGCTGGGGGTGGGTGAGTTTCACATTCGTGCCACTGGCATTCATAGGCCACCAGGATCTGCCAAGCCCTGTGCTGGGCACTCAGATAGACAAAGAACCAGAACTGGTCCCTGAGACACAAAGAGGGGCTTGGCAAAGGGGCCTCTGCCCACCGCCCTCAGCTGCTCTGGGCCTGAGCACACAGGCCAGGGAGGGTCTGTCTGTGGCAGGGAGGCTGCTGGGCACACACACCACATGAACCTGCCCTGTGTGCCCACACAGGCACTCACGACAGCCCACACCCCCAGAGGTGCCAGCACTGGGTCCTGTTGTGAGCAGTCTCCGGCCCAGGGCTCCTTTTGCCCCAAGGGTCAGGCCCTCCCCATAAGCTTGCAGGTACCAGTGGCCACCTGACAAACGGGGAAACCGAGGCTCAGAGAGGACGTGAAACTCATCCCACGGCCCCAAGGTAGAGCCTCAGTGCAAAGCTGAGGCCAGCGTGGTCTCTGGGGGCCCCAGGGGAGGAGACAGCTCACTTTCATCACCCGAAGCCCAGCTCATGTCTGCCTGACTCATGCTCAGCCTGTGGCCACTGTGTTCAGAGCCCACCCCGCATAGAGGGTCACCAGCTCGGGAGTCTGACCTGGTTCCCCTCCTGGCTCCCCCATTGAGAGCTGTGTGATGTTGGACATATCCCTTAACCTCTCTGAACCTCAGTTTGCTCATCTGCAGGGTGGGGTCACTGGAAGGCTGTCCTTCACAGAGCTGCCCTTGGTGCTCTCCTGGGATCCGGAGGAACATTCCCCTTTCCAAGAGGCCTTGTCTGAGTCCCCAGAGCACTGCTGCTCTGCCAGGCAACCATGGGGGCTCTGAGAGGATACAGAGCTCCCCAGGACTCCCCACTCAGGCTTGTGCTATGGGTGCCAGCACCCAGGAGGACAGTTCTCCAGCAGGGTGCTTAGAACACTCAGGGGTGTGTGGAGGAAGACTTTCCCGCAGGACTTCTTAGAGCCCTTATTCTTCCCACAGACACAGGAGCTTGGAGCAAGCTGGGCATTTCAGAGTGCTGTGACACCAAGGACCAGCAAGGAGAGTGCCTCACAGAACCCCACCTGGGCAACACCAGGCTGCGCCACCCCATGTCCCCAGTTTCCTGGCCCTGAGTATCGGAGAGCCTGGGCCTGCCCAACTCCTACACGTCTGTGTGTCTGTGACCACCTCTCTGAGCCGGGGCCTCATCGGTAAAATGAAACTCAAAGACCCAGGCAGTGGCTCTGCAGGGTGGGCAGGCAGGCTTCGCTGATTGTGACGGTCCTGACCCTCAGGCCCAGCCACCTCCCCCCACCCCGCCTGCATGTCCCCATGTTCATCACAGCCCTGATGACGGTGGCTCAAGGGTAGAAGATAAGCTCATGGCTGCAGGCGTCGGCCAAAGTGACAACAGCCAAGACCCATCCAGACACCCAGCCCAGTGGGCGGCAGGGAGGCAGCAGCCTCAGTGAGGGGAACCCCCTTAGCAGGCACCACCAGGCACCCAGCCATGGTGCCTTCACCACTGCCCTGCCGACTCCTCGCCAGCCCTGCCGATGCCTCCGAGCCACCTTCCTAGGCAGGGCAGGAAAGAGCTTGGGTCCCACCATGTGTCCTGCGAGCTGGGCATCAGAGCCCAGCATGTGGGCACCCAGAGAGCCTGCACTGCCCACCTTGAGACTTGGCCAGTTCCCAGGAAAGAGAGAGGGAGCCCTCAAAACCAGATGACCCAAGGAAAACTCCTGTTCTCCCAGGCATCTGGGACCTGGGCACCCCAGGGAGGGACCAGAAACCTACATGCACTTTCTGAAGGGCCTCGGCTCACAGCACATCCTTCCAGCTTGGGGCTGCGCCGTCTGATGCCCTCCCTGCAGTCCCTCGGGGACTCTGGGCATTGCAGTGGGTGCCCAGCAGGGGCAGGCGGGAGGGTGGGCCACAGCCAGCAGGCCACAGGCAGACTGACCAGGGTGCAACACTGGCAGCTCCCCGCCCTCCCAGCCCCACCCCCAACACACACACACTAGGAGCTGCCACCTAGCAGCTGGAGCTGCCTGATGGATCTGGGGGTGGAGGGAGCCCTGAGGAGCTGCTCTCCACCCCGCCAGCCACAGAGCCCCCAAGGACAGCCCCAGGGCCGGGAATTGTGTCCTATTTGGCAGCGCAGTGGCTAGGCCATTCACACGGGTATGACGGATGCTGAGGCTCCCAGGCCTCCTCCCACAGGGCCCGCTGAGGACGCTGGGCAGCACCTTGGGGACCAGGAGGCCTTGGGCTGCACTTCCTTCACATTGAAGCCCTGGGGGTCTGCAGGGAACCAGCCGACCAGCGGCCCCTACCCTCCAGAAGCAAATACCCAACAGGACGCTCAGATGAGTAAGGAAAACAGGTCAGGGAGCAGTGAGGGTTACAGGCAGGGGAGGGCGGGGTGTTTTACAACTTTGTCTCTAAGCTTCCACTCCTTTACCCACTCAACAAAAGCTAGCTGGCTGCAAGGCACCCTGCTAGGGGCACCAGGAAGGACCTTTTCATTCTAGGTCTAGCACCCACCGAGTTCCCACCAAGTCCCCACCAAGTCCCAAGCACTGTGCAAGCCCTAGCTTCACTGTCCTCCCCAACAGCTAAGAAAGTCCGCAGGATGCTGGAAGCCCTGGGGCAGAGCAGGGTGCAGAGAGCCTGCTCCGGCTAGACCCTGTGCGGGGCAGGGGGCTGTCTTACTGTTTTTCTTAGTTGAGATAAAAATTCCCATAACATGAAATTCACCATTTTAACGACCTTAAAGTGCACAATTCGGTATTTTTTAGTATATTCACAGTGCTGTGTAATCATCACCACTCCTAATTCTGGAATAGTTTCATCATCCCAAAAAGAAACCCCAGATCCATCAGCAGTCACGCCCCCCCACCCCCAGCCCCTGGCAACCACCCATCTGCTTCTGTCTCCGTGGATTGGCCTGTTCTGGACATTTCACGTGAATGGAATTGTGCACTACATGGCCTTCTGCATTGGTCCCTTCCACTTAGCACGGTATCTTCAAGGTTCTCCCATGGGTAGCCCATGTCGGCATGTCATTCCCCTTCCTGGTTGGCTAATATTCCACTGCATGGACATTCCACATTTAGTTTGATGGACATTTGGGTCATTTCCAGGTCTGTTTTAATTTTACCCTCAGGGACTGAGCCAGGGGGCTGTGCTGGACATCACCGGGGAGGAGGTGTTACGTTTTCACAAACGTCCACAGCATCTGTTCTGCTGAGACCCCGTGGGGTGCTGGGGTGTTGGAGGTTTAAATCCTACCTGCAGGGCCCTCGTGGAGTCCTAACCATGCACCCACGTGTGTGAAGAGATGGGGGAGTGAGGAGGGGCAGGAGAGGGGCCAGGGCTCCAGGCTCCTGAGGAGTCCAGGCAGCAGTGTGGGCAGTGGCGACACAGGACAGGTGGGCAGAGTTCGGGCCCCTTCCTGGCCTGTGCTGGTCACTGAGGGAGGATGCTAGGCAGGTCATGGAGGGAGGGAGGTCCCAGTGGCCAGGCAGGGTGGAGAGGGTCCCAAGCAGGGAGGGTACCCCCTGAGGACCTGGCCCACTGCCCTGGGGGGAGCCCAGAGGTGAAGGCGGCATCCGACAGGGGCTTTGAACAAGGGGAAAGATTTCTCGAAAGTGTTTCTTAAAGTTAAAAACACGACCCTCACACATACAGTGAGCACAGGTCAAATATTTATTTAATTTGCTTGGCCAGAACCGGCAGGAGGTGAAGCCAGCTCAGAGGAGAATTCCAGGGCTGTTTACAACCTAAGAAAGACAGTGCCCGCTGGATTGAGCCAGGAAAGATGAGACAGAGCTGGGGACGTCCTGCGGGGCAACACAGCCGTCGTGTGGGCGCCTTCTCCACCAGACAGCATCCGTCTGCGCCTCCACCCACCATCTACACATCCACACATGACCTCACTGAGGCCGCACGCCATGGGCACAGACATCCGCGAGACTTGTCCTAGCAGAGCCACCAGAGCGAGTGGAGGGAGCTGGGCATCCCAGGCGGGGTCAGAGGCCCCAAGGCAGGAAGGCCAGCTGAGGGCTCGCGGGGAACTGCTGCCCTGGAAGGCAGGCTCCTTCGGCTTCGCAGAATGTCTGCGGGGCGTGGACAGTCTCCACAGTCCCGCATCCAGGCGGAGAAAACGGAAAGTCCCCAGAACCCCAGGCCATGGGAGGTTGACAGGTGAGATGGTGGCATCAGGGCCCAGATGCCTGGAGGCATTGCCCCAGCCTGGGGCCGCCAAGGGTGACCAGGAATGTGGGGAGCATCTGCCCAGAGCCAGCCCCACTTGGCATCCTGGGTACCCTCACCCTTGCCCCGTACCTGGTGACACCTAAGTCAGATCACGGTGCCCACATCACTCAGGAGCCTAAAACCCTCACTGCCCTGAAGGCCTCACTCAACCTGCTCCCTACCTGACTTCTGCCTTCCTTCCACTCCCCACTCCTCTCTGCCCCAGACTGCTGCCTCCCAGCTGTTCCTGCCACTTGGCAAGCATGGTGCTGCCTCCAGGCTTTGCACTGGCTGTGCCTATGGCCTCTGTCCCTTCATCCATCCTCCCAGGCTTAGCGCCCGCCAACACCCCACCCACCATCCTGCACCCACGTTGCTGGCTTCCTTGGTCTCCCCTCTTGCATCAGCTCTCTGGCCCCTCTTCCACAGGGCAGAAACTCATAGCCACACACTCATTTGCCTTGGTTCTCAATAGGCCCGTACACAGTAGGTGCCCAGTAGATGTCTGGATGCATTCACCTGTCCTGTGAGAGGGAGGCAGGACAGAGAGGACCATCCTCAACTGACAGGTGAGGGCGCTGAGGCCCAAGCCTGGCCCGGATCCTGCAGCCAGTGAGGGTTAGGGAGAACCTACTGGCAGGCCAGTTCCTTCCCACCTGAGCCCTCCTAGGGCCTGGGGGCCAGGTCAGCAAGATAATAACCAGGTCACCTCATGGGTGGACCCAAGGTCACTGCTTGGATCATCTTAAAGAAAACAGGCTCCAAACTCAGGGATCCAGGAGGGTCTAGAGGAAGGAGGGTCTGTGGGTACCCTAACCAAAATCGCCCAGGGGGCCCCCAAGGAAGATAGGACATGCCCAAGCACCCAGAAAGAACTATGGGTCACTTCTGCATGGGGGCTGCACAACCAGGAGTGGGGCAAGCCGGACCCCAGGGCCCCAGGACCCTCACCCAGACACGTTGCTCTCTCAGGGGGCCAGGGTCCAAAATGGTGCCAGGCAGTCCCGGCCCTGCAGTGGGCAGGGAGGTCTTGCCTGTTCCTCTGGGTAGCCCCTGCACCCAACTGCTGGTGACTTGTCTGTCCACCCTCGTGGTCGTGGGCAGCAGATGGGGTATTGACTGATCCATGCTGGGTCTCCAGCCACAGGCACAGGGCCAGGCCTGGCTGGCCAGGTTTTTGGTTAAAGCTTGTGGAATGAGGATTTCTAGCATTTTAAATTACTTCTCAAATGCTCCCAGCAATGTAGCAAGCTGGTGCTCAAAGAGCACGGCCACTGGCAGTGAGGGTAATTCTCATTGGGCACTTCCCCTGTGCCGGGTGCTGCTTCATGCCCTTTGCACATACATGGCATGTGGCCCCCACCGTGGGGGCAGCTGTCCAGGAAGCAGCAGGGAGCTCAGGGCTGGGACAAGCCCATTCGGCGCTGCAGCTCCTTCCTCCATGCCAGGCCCATGGCTGCTTCCTCCTAGAGGCCCTCCAGGGTCCCCAAGGATGGAGCACCCCACCCCTCCACAAAGACACTGCACAGTGGTCCTGGGTCCACTCACAAGGTGCCCTGGACACTGACCTATTGTCCCTTTCTAAGCAACAGCACCAGGGGTGCTCTCCAGACATCACTGCCCTGTGCGGACCCTGCCGTCGTCCCCGCAGGCCTGACTCCTTGGTCCTTCCCAGAGGGGACCATCCCCACCCTCCTGCTGATGTGCTCAGGAGGCCTCAGGGATGCCCCATGTATATGCCCTGTCACCAGGGGCCACCTGCCTAGGACCTGTGCTGGCTCCACTTTATCCAAATCACCCAAATCCCACCTTCGTGGAGGCCCACAACCCAGCCCACATTTACTGAGCACTGACTGGATACCTCGGCAGTACCCTGTCCATGGGAGCTTGTGAGGGAGAAAAGCTCAGCCCCTGGTGTGACAACAAATCTGGCCACAGCAACCAGGTAGTGGACCTCATGGGGGTCAGAGTCCCGAGGACCCCAACTCCCTTAACAGCACGAGGGAGAAAGAGGCCCTCAGCTGCTGGGGAGCCCCTGCCCCTACTGGACCCTCCAATGCAATAAGCACCTCCCATACGCGACCCCCCAGAGTGGGAGGGGCCGAGAGGGTCCTATGTTGTCCTACACCATCAATAAAGCACAACACGTCCTAGAACAGCACTGTTCAACGTCGTTTCACCACGACGGGGCCACTGTCTGTGTGAAGTGTGCACACTCTGCTCACGTCTGTGTGGCTTCTCTCTGGATACTCCGGCACCCCAGAGGTGTGCACATGCGGCTCACTGGCATGTCCGTGTTGTCCCAGAATGTGTGTGCATGTGAGCGTGCCCTGCCGTGAATTGGCGTCCTGTTGTCCCAGGGCTGGTACCCACCTTGCACCCACCACCCGCCACCCTGAACTGGAATAAGCAGATGGGAAAAAAAAAAGAATAAATATGAACTACTGTCAAAGTATACGATAATCATAATAGTATATGACAATAAACCATGTCGTATGAAAGCGCTCAGCAAGCCCGCCACATTTGGGTTGTTTTTGAACTTCGTGGTAGGGCATGCTCTGACAATTTTCACTTTGCAGACACTTACTCCTTCATTTAATATACTGCCACCACGGCCACCGTCATGCGCTGGTCACCAAAAGTTGGTAATTAGCATACTTGTTATTTGTCTTTCTTAAATGTACGTATAGCTCACATTTATTTTAGTGTTCAACATCAGAAGTGTTTGGGGTATTTACTTACAAGTTTGGTGATCTTTCTGTGACCGGAGGAATTACTTAACTCTTACTTACATCCATTAGCCTATGGTCAAATTGCTTTACTATATGTTTCCATTAAAGTAACAGTTTCCAAGAACCTATCGATGACGTTGAGAAATTACCATACACAGGAAAAGGGTCTGGGGTTCCTCCCCAGGCTCCGGACTCTCAGACCAGTGCTCCCCCAATGCCCCTCGGTGCTCCCTCCACCGCCCTGTTTCCGAAGTCCTTTCTTCTGGGGCTGCACATTCCCGCATGTTCTGTTCTAAATAATATCTTTTTTTTTTTTTTTTTGAGACAAGAGTCTCAGTCTGTTGCCCAGGCTGTAGAGTGCCGTGGCATCAGCCTAGCTCACATCAACCTCAAACTCCTGGGCTCAAGCAATCCTTCTGCCTCAGCCTCCCAAGTAGCTGGGACTACAGGCATGTGCCACCATGCCCGGCTAATTTTTTACATATATTTTTAGTTGTCCAATTAGTTTCTTTCTATTTTATAGTAGAGACGGGGTCTCGCTCTTGCTCAGGCTGGTCTTGAACTCCTGACCTTGAGCTATCCACCCGCCTCGGCCTCCCAGAGTGCTAGGATTACAGGCGTGAGCCACCGCGCCCGGCCGGAACAACTCTTTTGAGACCTGGTAATTGTAGTGAATACACTTAAAATTTTTAAGTGGACATCTTTTGGAGGGCAAGGGTGCTTCCAGCAGCCACTCATTTCCAGCTCCTATAACACATATTAAAATTGCTACTGTTTAAAAGCTCATAGTTAGATCTGGGGAGTGGGTAGGCAGTTAAAGCAACCCTTGCTTTTTGGCAACCCTTGATGCTCTCAACTGAGTGTTCTGTCAGGTCCAGAGCATTTACTTTGGAAAAAAATTAGTGTTTAAAGCCGGATCAAGCTGTTAAATAACACAGCTAAAAGTAATAGAATAGGACCCCTGGTTTCTATTTTGTTGGCTTTTAGAGTTAAAATCATTATTAAGAAGGATGGCCTAGGGTATTGGTATTGTGCTGCTAGAGGTGAAATTCTTAGACCTGTGCAAGGTGGACCAGAGTGAAAGCATTTCCTAGGAATGTTTTTATTAATTAATGATGAAAGGCAAAACAGTGTGGCAGTTCCTCAAAAAATTAAAAATAGAATTATCATATGATCCAGCAATTCCACTTCTGGGTGTATACCTGAAAGAATTCAAAGCAGAGTCTCAGAGATGTTTGTACCCATGTTCATAACAGCATTATTCACAATAGCTAAAAAGTGGAAGCAACCCAAAATGTCCATTGATGGATGAATGGGTAAGTAAAATGTATGTACAGACAGTGGAATATTATTCAGCCTTAAACAGTAAGGTAATTCTGACATAAACTACAACATGGATTAATCTTGAGGACATTATGCTAAGTGAAATAAGCCAGTCAAAAAAGGACAGATACTGTCTGATTTCACTTATATAAGACACTTAGCGTAGTCTAAATAATAGCGACAGAAAATGGTTGCCACAGGTGGGGAAAGAATAAAAGAGGAGGTTTGAAATCAATTAGCTACCGTCATAGTTCCAGCCATAAAGGGTACTGACCTACAATGGGGAGACATTATTCCTATAATTTACTGGTTAGCTTCTTGGAAACTAAAAGGAATTACAGTAATTGATGGCCTGGGTGTGGTGGCATACACCTGTAGTCCTAGCTACTCTGGAGGGTGAGGCAGGAAGATCGCTTGAGCCCAGGAGTTTTAGGTTCCAGTGGGCTATGATGATGCCACTATAGTCTAGCTGGGGAGGCAGAGCAAGACCCTGTCACAAAAAAAATTTAAAAAAAGGAATTGGTGGAAGAGTGTCACTAGGAGCATAGCCTTTAACTTAACATGATTCTTGCCATCTTTCAGGACCAGCTGACTCAGGTTCAGCTGACCCATGTTCAACATGGAACTGTTTTTCACTTCAACCATCAAAGTTCTCATTTGGATATTTACTGCTACCACCCAGGTCTGTACCTGCAGCAGCTTCACCTGGGCCTGCATTCCCATTCTGTGGGTTGTCTTTTCATTTTCTTCGTGGTGTCCTTTAAAACACGAAAGTTTTTTTTCTTTAGAACTTGCCTCTGGGGCCCTTCTGCTCATTATATTATAGCATAGTTGGGTGTGGGATCTGGGCAATAAGGTATCAGGCCCTTCTTGTTCCTACTTGCCTGTTCACTGCCAGCCATAATCATTTATGGGATTGATATTTTAGTACCGTTTCTTTTCAGAGCTGGTTGATATGATAGGTGAGTTGTTATCACTCCTTAGGAGATCATGACTTTCATGGCTCAGTCCTGTGTATATCAACCAACTTCTTTACTGGAATCTGATAAGTGAGATCATTTTTGTTCCAGGACCTATAATTGTTTGCTTTGCTAGAATAAATTGCATATTTCTGAGAGCTACAGTTTTGGAAAACTATGGAGGGAAGCACTACTAGATAGTTTGATAAATCTTTTTTTTGAGACAAGGTCTTGCTCTGTTGCCCAGGCTAGAATAAAGTGGTACGCCATCATAGCTCACTGTAACCTCAAACTCCAGGGCTCCAGTGATCCTCCTGCCTTAGCCTCCAAAGTAGCTAAATGTGCACCACCATGCCTGGCTAATTTTAAATTTTTTGTAAAGATGAGGTCTCACTGTGTTGCTCAGGCCGGCCTCAAGCGATCCTCCTGCCTCTGCCTCTCAAAGTGCTAGGATTACAGGTGTGAGTCACCCCACCTGGCCAGTTTGAGAACTCTTCTGCCACATCCTCGTCAACATTCTGTGAGGGTTCCAGTTTTCTACACATCCTAATCAACATTTAACTGTCTTTTTGATTATAGTCACCGTCGTGGATTTAAGCTGTATCTCGTCGTGGTTTCACTTTGCATTTCCCTTATGACCAATGTTGAACATTTTTTTTTGTTGTGTTTTTTGGCCATTGGTGTATCTTTGGAAAAAATGTCTGTTCAGAGCCTTTGCCCATATTTTTTTTTTTTTGAGACAGAGTCTCACTCTGCTGCCCAGGCTAGAGTGTTGAGGCATCAGCCTAGCTCACAGTAACCTCAACTCCTGGGCTCAAGTGATCCTCCTGCCTCAGAGCCTCGGGACTACAGGCATGCACCACCGTGCCCGGCTAATTTTTTCTATGTATTTTTAGTTGGCCAATTAATTTCTTTCTATTTTTAGTAGAGACTGGGTCTTGCTTTTGCTCGGACCTTGAGTGATCCCCCCGCCTCAGCCTCCCAGAGTGCTAGGATTACAGGCATGAGCCACGGTGCACGGCCCTTTGCCCATATTTTAAATTTGATCGTCTTTTTGTTACTGAATTGTTATAGTTAGTTATATATTTTAGATGCAAGTCCCTTATCAAATATATAATTTGCATAAATTTTCACTTTCTTGGTGGTGTCCTTTAAAACATAAAAGTGTTTGATGACTTGGGATACAGAAATCCAAAAAGAAATCATAAAAGTTTTAAACTTTGATGATATCAAGTTTATCCAGTTTTTGTTGCTTGTGCTTTTGGTATCTATCTGAGAAAACATTACCTACCTAATTGAAGGTTACAGATTTTTTTTGCCTGTGTTTTCTTCTAAAAGTCTTATAGTTTTAGCTCTTAATTTAGGTCTTTGATCCATTTTGAGTTAATTTTTATATGGTATGAGGTAAGAGTCCAACTTCATTCTTTTGTATGGGGACATCCTATTGTCCCAGTACCATTTGTTTAAAACAATGTCTTTTCTTCATTGGCCACTTTGTCTAAAATCTCTTGACCCTGAATATGAGGGTTTATTTCTAGACTCAGTTCTATTCCCTTGATATATATGTCTATCCTTATGCTAGTGCCACACTGTCTTGATTACTATAGTTTTGTGGTAAGTTTTGGAATTGGGAAGTATTAATCAGTCCTCTTGTTGTATACATCCTTTTCTATTTTGCACAGATAATACCACATTATGAATAGTATTTTGTACATGTTTTTTAAACAATATATAATAGCTTATCCTATATCCATTAATATAGCTACCTTGGCCGGGTGCGGTGGCTCATGCCTGTAATCCTAGCACTTTGGAGGCCGAGGCGGGCGGATCGCTCAAAGTCAGGAGTTCAAAACCAGCCTGAGGAAGAGTGAGACCCCGTCTCTACTAAAAATAGAAAGAAATCAATTGGCCAACTAAAAATATATAGAAAAAATTAGCCAGGCATGGTGGCGCATGCCTGGAGTCCCAGTTACTTGGGAGGCTGAGGCAGAAGGATCACTTGAGCCCAGGAATTTGAGGTTGCTGTGAGCTAGGCTGACTCCATGGCACTCTAGCCCGGGTAACAGTGAGACTCTGTCTTGGGGGGGAAAAATATGTTTGTGTGTGTGTGTGTGTGTATATATATATATATATATATATAGCTACCTTTTTTTTTTTTTGTTAAGAGTTGTATAGTATTCTTTTTTAAATTTGTTTAATTCATCTTTTTAAAAAATGTTTTTAAGGATAGTTAAATGTGTTTAATTTATCTTTATTTACTTACTAAGGATCTCTTTTGTATGTGTTGTTTGCTTCTCTCTTATTGCTTTCAAGATTGTCTTATGGCCAGTTGATCATAATGTGTCTCTGTGTGAATTTATACTTGAAGTTTATAAGCTTCTTGGATTTATAAATTTGTATCTGTCATCAGATTAGGAGAGTGTTTTTTCTATTATTTCTTTGAATAATCTCTCTGCCTCCTTTTCTCTCTCCTTCTAAAACTCCCGTGGTGTGTATGTTTTCCTGGTTGGTGATGGCCCCCTGCTCTCTCCCTGTTCTCTTAGGTTTTGCTCACTTTTGTCCCTTCTTTTTTCTTTTTGCTCTTCAGACTTGATAATTTAAATTGCCCTGTCTTCGAATTTGCTGATTATTTCTTCTCCCTGCTCAAAGCCTGCTGAACCCCTTTCTCCCTCCCCCGCACCCCCAGTGAATTTTTCATTTCAGGTATTATACTTTTCAAGTCCAGTTTGGTTCTTCTGTTTCTTGTACATTGTTTTCCTAATTTCCTTTTTTCTTTTTTTTTTTTTTTGGAGACAGAGTCTTGCTCTGTTGCCTGGGCTAGAATGCTGTGGTGTCAGCCTAGCTCACAGCAACCTCAAACTCCTGGGTTCAAGTGATTCTTTTGCCTCAGCCTCCTGAGTAGCTGGGATTACAGGTGTGCACCACTACATCTGGCTAATTTTTCTATTTTTAGTGAGACAGGGTCTTGTTCTTGCTCAGGCTGGTCTCAAACTCCTGAGCTCAAGCAATCCTCCCACCTCGGCCTCCCAAAGTGCTAGGATTATAGGCGTGAGCCACTGTGCCCAGCTTACTTTTTTTTTTTTTTTTTTTTGATGTTTTTGTGGAGGAATGAGATCTTGGAACTTCTTAGTCTGCCATTTTAATGACCTGTGGGTTATCTTTTTCACTCCCTTGATGGTGTCCTTCAATGTGCAAAAGTTATTAATTTTGATGAAGTTTATTTTTTCTTTTATTCCTTGTGCTTCATGTGTCATATTTAAGAAACCATTGCTGCCGGGCATGGTGGCTCACGCCTGTAATCCTAGCACTCTAGGAGGCTGAGGCGGGCGGATCGCTCAAGGTCAGGAGTTCGAAATTAGCCTGAGCAAGAACGAGTCCCCATCTCTACTAAAAATAGAAAGAAATTAGTTGGCCAACTAAAAATCTATAGAAAAAATTAGCCGGGGATGGTGGCGCACGCCTGTAGTCCCAGCTACTCGGGAGGCTGAGGCAGAAGGATTGCTTGAGCCCAGGAGTTTGAGGTTGCTGTGAGCTAGGCTGATGCCACGGCACTTTAGCTTGGGCAACAGAGTGAGACTCTGTCTCAAAAAAAAAAAACAAACAGAAAAGAAACCATTGCCAAATCCAAGGTCTTGAAGATTTGCTTTTTTTTCAGTAGCTATAACAAAGGTCCTTGAGATAACTCCTGGGCTTGAGTTGAGTTACACGTCTATCTTCAAAGCAATCACCGTGGTGAGGGTAGTAGACGGTTCTGATTGGCCACGCTTGATTGTGCAGGATTAGCCACATGGATTAAGAATGGGGTTAATGCTAAGATGCTGTTTCCAAAAAGGAAGTACAATGGGTGCTAGAAAAAATTAGTAAATACTTAATTTAGTATATTGAAAAGTTTATGGTGCCCGAGAGTACCTGTTTTAATTAAAGTTGTGTTTTTCTTATAATAAATATGTAAATGTTTAAAAGTGACCTCTGCGGTGGCTCACGCCTGTAATCCTAGCACTCTGGGAAGCCAAGGTGGGCGGATTGCTCAAGGACAGGAGTTTGAAACCAGCCTGAGCAAGAGTGAGACCCCGTCTCTACTAATAATAGGAACAAATTAATTGGCCAACTAAAAATATATGTAAAAAATTAGCCGGGCATGGTGGCGCATGTCTGTAGTCCCAGCTACTTGGGAGGCTGAGGCAGAAGGATCGCTTGAGCCCAGGAGTTTGAGGTTGCTGTGAGCCAGGATGATGCCACGGCACTCTAGCCCAGGCAACACAGTGAGACTCTGTCTCAGGAAAAAAAAAAAAAAAGTGACCTCCAATATTATCTCTGCTGATGTGGTCCCTGACAAACCAAGCAGGGTGAAACCATCCTTTACTTTTTGTTTTAAAGTACTTATTTGTTGGCTGGGCGTGGTGGCTCATGCCTGTAATCCTAGCACTCTTGGAGGCCAAGGTGGGAGGATTGCTTGAGCTCAGGAGTTCAAGACCAGCCTGAATAAGAGCAAGACCCCATCTCTCCTAAAAACAGAAAAAATTAGCTGGGCATGATGGTACACACCTGTAGTCCCAGCTACTCCGTAGGCTGAGGAAGGAGGATCACCTTGAGCCGAGGAGTTTGGGGTTGCAGTGAGCTATGACGACGCCACTGCACTCTACTTGGGGCAACAGAGTGAAACTATGTCTCAAAAAAAAAAGTATTTATTTGTTGTGGTTTGTTTTGTACAGGTATCGCTATAACCAGAGTTTGGTAGAGAAAGGATCTACTTATTGGGGTCCTCTTGACATAGAAAGAGATGTGGGGGGATTCTCGATCTGCTAACAGAACAGGACCTTTTCGGTAAGTCCTGAAATTTGAATATTGAAATTGTTATTATTTTAATGATAAATATATAGTAGAACATTTTGGCCTATTCTAAAGGGAGATACTTTTTGGAGAAGTAGCTTTGATTTTTTAAAAATAGAAACTGTTTTAAAAATTTCTAGTCATTTCTAAAGTCATTGAGCAGCCAAGTGTTTTGTCATATTAACATTTTTGAAAATATTAAAAATATCTCCAAGTTTCTTGTATCTTTTTATCTCTTTTAGCGAAGTAATACATACTTGGCTAGTAGAGAAACCTAGCAAAATGTACGTAAATGCTTATAAAAGTTCCATTAAGCCGGGCGCGGTGGCTCACGCCTGTAATCCTAGCACTCTGGGAGGCCGAGGCGGGTGGATAGCTCAAGGTCAGGAGTTCGAGACCAGCCTGAGCAAGAGTGAGACCCCGTCTCTACTATAAATAGAAAGAAATTAATTGGCCAAC
>CAUYRT010066457.1:0-34339 GCA_963574885.1 Lepilemur ruficaudatus
GGACTACTTTGACAGACTAGGTTTTTGAATGTAACAAGATAAGTCAACTTGAGTGGTAATATATTTTGGGAAATCAGCTCACTACAAATTGTGACTGTAAACATTGTACTGTAAATGCTTTGTAGTTTTCCCCCAATAAAATTTTTGGATGGAAAAAAAAAAAAAACCTAGAACAACCCCCCCAAAAAAATAAATAAATGAATAAATCACATTGTGTTGAAAACTTTAGTTATAAGTCTTGAAAGAAGGTGATATTAGTTCTATGTTCTATAACTTTGTTACATGTATTAATTACATGAATTTTGTGGCTCTTGAAGTGGTCCCACAACTCATCAATGCTTTCTCTCTTTTTATTATTTTTGTCTTCATCTGTCTCTGTTTCATTTGGATTGTTTCTATCATTATCTTTAAGTTCACCAACCTCTCCTTTTCTGTTTTATCTTTGGTTTTGCTATTTTAGTTCTTTTACTTTGCATTTACTTTGCATTTACTTTACATTTACTTTATGAATTTTATAATGTTTAATTTCTATAAATAAAGCTGTTGAGATTTTATTGGTATTATATTAAATCTATAGATTAACTTGAGGAGAATGTATATCTCAACCATATTTATACTTGTAAATAAATATGAATAAATAAAATATTACATATCTCTCCACTTATCTATGCTTTTTTAATATTTCATATTAATATTTTGTAGTTTTTAACATACAGGATTTTCACATTGTTGTCAGATGTCTGCATGCTAGTGATAAATTACATCACCTTTGTATTAAAAAAAAGTATTTATTCATTTTTGAAAGGCATTTCTACTAAATTAGAAATCTTGGATGACAAGTTTGTGTTTATTTTGTTCTTTTATTATTTTAAATCTGTTGCTCTGCTGCCTTCTTGCATGGCCAATTTCTAACCAGGAATCTGCTGCAATTCTTATCTTTGTTTATGTAACATGTATTTTCTTCTTTGACTACTTTAAAGGTTTTCTATTTATCACTGTTTTGATCAGTTTTATTATGATGTGCATTGGTGTAGATTTCTTCTAGTATCTTGTGCTTCAAGTTCACTGAGCTTCTTGTGCCTGTAGATTTATAAGTTTCTTCAAATTTAAAAAAAAAACATTCTACCATTATTTCTTCATATGTTTTCTGTTTTCCCCTCAGTCACTTCTTTTCTAGAGAATCCAATTACACGTTTTTTTGTGGCTCTTGAAATGGCCCCATAGCTCACTGATGCTTTTTTTCTTTTCTTTTATTATTTTTTCCCTTTTTTCTGAGTTTCATTTAGCTAGTTTCTATTACTATGTCTTCAAGTTCACCAACCTTTGCTTTTGCAAGCTTTTTGTCATATTCCTATCCACTGCATTTTTCTTCTTATCGTTCTAATATCTAAAAGTTTAATTTTTTTTCATAACTTCCATATCTCTACTTAAGTTTAGAACATATGAAATACAGGTATAACAAATATTTGATTGTTTTTGTCTACTAATTTTAACACATGTCAGTTTTCAGTTGGTTTATCTCATAAATAAGGATTGTATATTCTTGCTTCTTTGCCAGCTTAATAATTTTCCCATTGAATGCCACCCATTGTGAATTTTACCTTGTTGGTTGAAGGATAATTTTGTATTCCTACAAATATTCTGTGGCTTTGTTTTCATATTCAGTTAACTTACTTGGAAACAGATTAATGCTCTTTAGCCTTGCTTTTAGAATTTGTTTGACCTAACTGGAGCAGTGCTCATTCTAGTGCGAATTATTCCACTTTACTAAGGCAAGATCCTTATGTGAACCCCAACAAATTCCCTGTGCTTTTTGTTTATTTATTATCTGGTCGTACTAGAGGGAATAAGCACTATTCCTCGCCCCTTGGGCATAGCATGTCAGAAACCCTTATGTATCTTGCTCTTTCCTTATGTCTTATCCTTTTACGTAGTTCTATATTTTGTCCAGGTATTTACCTTATTGCATGCGTAGATCAATACTCAGCTGAATACTCAAGAATATGAACTTCATGTTTCTGTACTTCTCTATCAAAGCAGCTGTTGCTTTTCTGGTACTCTATTCTTCAAACTCTTGCTGTCTTTGTCTCCCTGGACCATCCCTCTCCAACCCAGGGAGTCTTCTGAATTCCCCGTGAGTTTCCCCTTCCTGAAATGCAGCCTACAGACTCTCTCGAGGCAGTAAACTGGGGCAGTCACAGAGACTCACCTCATTTGTTTCTTTCAGGGGTCACTGTCTTTCATTTTCTGATGCCCACTGTCTTGTAAGCTATTATTCCATATATTTGTCTATCTGTTAGTTGTTTTAAGTGGGAAGATAAATACCATCTATGTTACTCTATCTCCTACTTTAAATTCTTGAATCTCTCTACTTTCCTGTATCTTTCTCTTTCCGTGTTTCTTTCACTGCCGTCTCCTGCAGCCGCCTCTGCCATGGTTTTGAATTCTGATGTCACTGAGTCTCTCCAGATGTCTCAGTTTCATAATCTGTAAGAAAGGAATAATAAAAATGTTGAACAGGCTTGAAGATGACATTGATTAAGTGAGATAATAAGTTTAAAGCTCTTATTGTTCTAATATTGACTTTTCCTATCCTGTACTTTTACCCTTTTTGTCTAAGAGTCCATTTACCTAAGAAGATTAAAGTTTCCACCATTGTGTGAGCTGCCTCAATTGCAGGGTATGGAGGCTACTACTTTAGGTCAGCCATAGTTACCAAAAGAATGAACACATTTTAAAGTTTTACAGTGATGCTTATCATGATTTTTGGAGAAAAGATTAACATACAGACAAAGAGAACTCAGAAAGACAAATTTGCATGCCAGTGATGGTCATCTGAAAGGTAATCATATTTTGCACTGTAAGTTAAGATAGACAGTTGAGAAATTGAAAAATAGACATGTTGAAATATTTTAGATAGAGAATCTCAAAGATTTTGCATGTGTTGGGAAATGGCAAGAAAAAATAAATGAAAATTATCAATTCATAAGAGGGAGCATCATTATAAAATGAGAAGAAAGAGAAAACAATAATATTTGACATGGATTGGTCCAATACAAATCAAGTGATGAAATTTAAAGTTAAACTTTGGCTCGAATGGTATGAAAGCAATTGATGTAACCAAAACATCTGTACCCCTATAATATTATGAAATAAATAATGCAATCCTTCCTAAGTTAACAAAACAAAATAAAATAAAGGTCTCATCAAAAAAAGAAAGAAATTCAAATGTATACATCAAGTAGACAAAATTTATAAGTCTGCATCTGAGTATTAAGTCTGAGCTGGAAAAGATAAAATTATTCAGTATATAGAGAATATTTAAATTCATGATGTGATGGACAATGACTTATACAAATCAAAGTTCTTAAACAACAGCAAACATAAATAATATTTCAAAGGATATAGATAAATGTACTCTATTTTGAAATAACCCAAATCTTTCAGACACTGTTTCAGGGAAAATAAAATTATTCCCATTTCACTATCTACTTTGGGTTTGGATTAATGGACAAGTTCTGAACTATATATACAGAAACATTCTAAAAAAAGGCCATTTGCTTTTGAGACTTCTCAGTTTCTCATATACAAAAGATTCTTGTATGCTGTCTTAGTCAGTTTGGGCTGCTATAACAAATTACCGTAGAATGGATGGTTTAAAAACAAACATTTATTTCTCACTGTTCTGAAGGCTAGAGGTTCCAAGATCAAGATGCTTGCAGATCTGCTATTTAGTACCTCCCTTTCTAGTTTGCAGATGGCATCTTTTTGTAATCTTGCATGGTAGAAAGAGGACAGGAGAGCACTCTGGGGTCTCTTTTATAGAGGCACTAATACCATTCATGAGGGCTCCACT
This sequence comes from Lepilemur ruficaudatus, assembly GCA_963574885.1. Taxonomy (NCBI): domain Eukaryota; kingdom Metazoa; phylum Chordata; class Mammalia; order Primates; family Lepilemuridae; genus Lepilemur; species Lepilemur ruficaudatus. The sequence goes on from CAUYRT010066457.1 coordinate 3,857, forward strand.
CTCATGACCTAATAATCTTCCAAAGGCCCCACCGCCTGATCCTATTACCTTGGGGAGTAGGATTTTAACATTTGAATTTGGGTATGAGAGAGATATAAACATTCAGTCCATAACACATTCCTACTTTCTATTCTCCAGTCAGCTATTCTCCAAACAAAAATTCCACAAACTCTAAGTGTATCTGTGATATAAGTAAGCTAGGCACACTAGTAGATCCTGATAAAAAGTTGTATCTTTTCAAGTAGAGAGTATCATCTTTATCTTTCTACTAGTAACCATCATAGCATGTTTACAAGGAAGTAAGCCCTAGATCCACCATTCATACATTGTATCACAAAGAAAAGAAGTACTGCTGATGTCAACTTATTGTGTAGTTTAAAACCACTTTCACTTTCTTTCTTTTTTCTGGCCAATAATTTTTATATCATTAATAGGCTTCAAATTAGTCTCCTAAAATATTTTCTCATTTTTGGGGTAAAAGAGACATCCTATAAACAGGTCTGTTTCATTTAATTATATTAATGAACACACAAATTCTTTATGGCATCACACAGCCATGACAGAGAGATTAAAATGTAGCACCGTCAATTTTCATTTCTTCTAAATAGAAATGACCTTTCCCATGTTTATAGTGACTGCGATGGTGATTAGAGGCCACTGTTCAGTAAATTGCAGATTCTATCTGGCTTAAGCCTGGGTATCATAACTTATGATTTTACAGATATAAGCTGCCAGATATCATGTGTCATTGTTCATCTCTCCCTCCATAGAGACATGTCTTGATCCTTTATGTGTCTGATCTCAGTTGAATCAGAGGAGGAGGAATTTCTCTTTTCATCTTTAGCACCTGAGACATTTGAAAAGCCACACTAATGCCATACTTCTCTGTGGCATCTTGTCATAGTTTAGGCTATCCATAGTGCCCCCAAAAATGCACCGACTAAGCCTTGGTCATTAGCCTTACTAACTACAGATGTTTAAAAATACCAGAGTTCATACGGTCCTTCTGGGTAAAGGTTTAAGCCTTCTGTCAGAACTATGAATGGCCTTGTTTGTTCATCAGTTGGTAATATGACTAGCCAACTCATGAATCATTCCTTATCTTTCCTGACTGCTAGCTGATGTCATTCTGAAATAGTGTGCCCATTAGATCCCTAAAAACAAGATAATCAATTGAAATTCTAACATCACATCTAGCCTGACATATCCATGTCTAATATAGCCACCACATAATTTCTTGCCATGGAATATTGTGGTGTAGGAAAGGCTGGGTACAACATAGCATGCAGAAGAATTGTAACTCTTGGTCAGAGTCTTGCTATAAATACAGCTCAGTATTAGTTGTCATGAATAGAGCATCTGTGACTTTAAAGGAGAGTTATTTGTAACATGTGGCCACAGTATCAACTCAAAGTCCCCATCTTTTTAGGCTTTTCAGCTTCCATGCCAGTTTTCTGAAAGGCGTTTCATCTTCATTCACTTTTAGTGTATTTAAAGGAGTAAGTCAAGTGCTGACCTTCTGAGAAGGTGGCATAAATTGGCTAACCATGCCTTAGGCAGCTGTCTCAATTTGTCAACTTGTTTCAAACCTACAATTTGTATAGAAACTAAGCAACAGATTAAAGTGCAATATTTATCTCAATACATATTTTGGGGAGAAAAACAAAATAGTAAATATAGTCCACAAATCATGAGTCCAATGTTGGTCCCAACTGGTTGAATCATCTGGGGATACTATAATACCTTTTTTCTCTACATGCCAGATCAAGTATTTAGGAAAAACCCATAAATCAGCAAGAGTCAATTTTCATTCTTTGTACAGATGGCTTTTTTAATGTGTCAGATGGCTTTTCCCATGTGTGCCATTAGTTAACAACACATTTTAGACATAGCTAAGGGTATTTTTCTTTTGCTCTGAGACACTCTTACGGGGATTAAAGTTACTTAATTCTTCCCTGGGATTAAAATCTACATATAGCTTCTCTTCTCATTTTCCATGAACTCTTCTTTTTATTACATGTTTTAACCTGCATCCTTTCTTCCTTGATAGGGTGGTCTGGCTTGGACATAATGCTTATCCAGGAACAGACAGAAACATCAGTAATAGTTGCCTCATCAGCCCTGTCTTTATCTCATTTCCAGGAATAAGTTTTAGGACTTGATAGGTAAAAATTTATAGCACTGTTGCTACCACTTGTTAATCAGGACACAGTCATAGTCATGCCTAAATTAGCTACAAGGGCTAAAGTTTTGCCCCACTCTGAGATTCACTTAGGAATATTGCTGACAAACTTATCTAATAAATATTGTATCTTATGCACCAATATAGTTCTGTCTCCTAGCATATGCAATTGTAGCCCTTGCCTTAGCAAAACAAAATTAGGTAATTCAAAAGAAAAATATTTTAAGATTGATGAGATACAAAGTTGTATTATTGTATTATCCATCCACACCTCTTTCTCATCTTCTGATCCTAGTAACTGTTCCAGTGGAGTCTTTCCACTTGTGCCGGAGTTAAAATTTTAACTCTTTTAAATTAAATATCAGGACACTTTTATTTAATTGACTCAGCCAGCCTCTCAAACCTTTCTCACCACCCATTTTAAGTAGTACATTATTTAAAATTGTGCATTTGATGAAACCAATACTATGAGGGGAGGGTATTAAGAATGTGATATATATGTTTAATATTTTATTTTCTTTCTTATTGCTGTACATTCATGTGAATATAAGTTGATCAGCATAGATATATTCTGATAAGCCAAATTGCTAGCCTATTTGCTATTCCAAACCTTAACCGTGTTTTCCACAATGGCTTCTGAAACTGAATAAACTAAGTATAGAACAAAAAAGTTGTCAGTTCTAAACAACACATATTTGTAGCTCCCTGCAGCTACTGGTAGGAGTTCATGTATTCTAGCAAGTCTCTGGCCCCTGAGCACTAAGAGTTCTACCTAAAGTCATCTTAAGGAGATTTGTTTCCTGTACAAGTGAGTTTCTTACCACATTAGTAGTTCTATTGAATTTGAGGCCCAACTGTGCACAGTTTGTGTATATAATGCCTACTCATTTCATGAACTCAGATAGCTGATTATAAAGATCAGACTAAGTTATCCTCCATAGGATTCCAATCCCTTTGCTGCCAATTTGGTGTTTTTAGAGGTTGTCTATACCTGAGATAGGAAACTGGCAGGACAAACTCATTAAAAAGTTGCAAGACTAGAACCAAGGTCTCTGACAAAAACAGAAAAACAGAATGCGCAGCGAAGAAACTTATTAACACCATTAAGAGCTAAGATTGTGACATAAATGACCTCTGCTTGCCCTTGTATCTTATTATAACCTATTTATAATATATTAGTATACTAAAAGAAGCTGCCACCAGCATCATGACAATTTGCAATCACTGTAACCCCCAGAAGTTACCTTATATGGTATGAAAAGAGGAGGACTACTGATTCCTGGAAATCTCTGCCCTTTTTCCAGAAAACCCGTGAATAATCCACCCCTTAATTAGCATATAATCAAGAGATAGCCGTAAATAGAGTTGCCAGCCATGTACATGCGCTTCTCTCTGTTGCTCTGAGAGATAACTGCTACTCTGTCTAAGGGGTAGCCTGCTTGCTATTTGTTTGTTTAATAAATTTTGCTTTGGTTTCCAATTTAAGGCTCAGTCTTGAATTCTTTACTGCACAAAGCCAAGAACCCTATTGGTCTTCAGGCCAAACCCTAGTTTTGGGGTCCACTTTCTGGTGTCACACTCTCTCTCTCTTTTGGACTCTTTCTCCAACATTACCAAAAATATGGCAGATAATTCTGATGTCAGAATTATCTGATTCCCTTCAGAGGTAGAAGCTATCTCTTTCAATGCCCAATAGCAAATTAGAAATTTTCTTTCAAATGGGATATAAAAGTGGCTGAATTAGATAGTTTTAGAGTTCAAAACACAAGAGGTTTTGGATGAATAGTGATATGTGCTGTCTGCCACAGGGTTCAAAGGATTTAGTCTGCATGTGTTCTGGTTGCAAGCACATTTAAAATCTTATGAGCCATGGAGTTATCACGTACCAGTGAGAGTACCTGAACAACTGCCTTTTGTTAGTCTTTAAATATTTCTGCACAGAACCTAATTCCAATTTAGATTTAATTTTGGTGAAATATGTGGATAGAAGCCAGCAAAATTCCTAAGTGGAAGTGGAGTTATTTGAACTCAAATACTATAACCACTCTCTTGGTATACTCTTAAGTGGAAAGATTAGAAAACAATTAATATAATTGTTTCTCATATTTTCAAGAGTACCCTTGGTTTCATTGGCATACATGATTTCCCAAAATTTCACACATTGGGCTAGACCTTGTTGTTTAGCTGGATTCCACAGCCAGTATTTTTTTACCCAATATGGGTGATTCTAGTCCTTGTTTTATGTTTGTTTCCATAAGGAGTCAACAAATATGGCATCACCAATGTAGAAGACACACTTATACTTAATGATTTTCAGGTCCAGATACCTACAGTATCAGATTAAAACTGTACTGGTGACTTCAAATATTTTGACTCAAGACATAGAGTTATAGTTCATATAATTCATTTATTTATAGTCATGGTGTCTTTTGTTGGCTCCAGGCTCAACTGCAGACTTTCTTCATCCTTCCATTAACATGTCATTCAGATATTTCTGGATTGAACAAAATGATGTCAAGATATAAAGTTAAGGGATTGTATTTATTTCAACTTTTTAAAGTTGAAAAGGTGAAAAATTATTGTCATCTGGTTGGTCTGGTAAAGAATTAAACACAAGAAGTACAAGTAATCTGGTATAAAGAAAAAATATGAACTTTGGAGTCTGACGTAGATGGGTTTCTATCTTGCCTACATCACTTGAAACTGTGTAATATTGAACTATCTTTATCCAAAAACTATACTCGTCAACTTTTTCATCTAAAAAGTATGGATAATAATATATCATACCTTGCAAGTTTGTTCAAACAATTAGAGAGAATTTCTGGAAAGCGTTTGTTCCAATAGAGTAGACACTTCAAGCAGGTTGATGTTATTAATTATTAATTTCAGTAAACTGAAATAATAGTTAAATAAGATAAAGTAAGATAGAGTATCTAGAAAGAGTTAACTGGTAGAATAAGTTAAATGATCAGCCAAGTCCTATTGATGAATAGATCCTGAAAAGAGAGAATCAATTTGTTGTTTTAACTGAATAGATGTAGATTATGTTGGCATCCAAAATGACAGAGTTAAATACTAGACTCATGTTGCGTATATTTTAAGCCCAGTAATTAGATTCTCTTCAACAACTTTCTATGGTACCTGAATTGCTTATATGTTTGCGGTGTTTCCATATTTTATTATAATTTTTATTATAACTCTACTAATATTATTTTAAATAATTAATTGATGTGAGAAAGACTCATAAGGATTCTACAAAGGAGAATCTTCACAAGAAAATAATTAGACAGATTTCTACCTGTTGTTAATTAACAGGTAGAAAATTTAGGTTTCATAATTAGTTCCAAGAGAAAAGATTCACTGTCATGGGTCTGTTTCCTGATCTTCTTCCTCTCCCACACAAACACCTTTTCTTACATCTATCCAGCCAGGCATAAGTGATAACAGTGGTATAGCCAAGAATGTTGTTAAGAGGAATTTTATCTCATTATATGGGAAATATTGTGCAACATAAACATCTTCTAATTAACAACAGTAATTAAGAATAATCTTTTGCTGTTACCCCATTTCCTTTGGCAATTGGCATACTTTGCTGACATTCCAGTAAACTTTTGACTTGTTAGAAGAAAACTTTCACCTTCTTGTTCCCACTGACTACACTGCACATAAAAGTCATTGAGATACAACATTTTACTTTCCTTTTGTGCCAGGGGCTTATTAACTGAACTATTCTTCTTCTTCATTCCTCTAACCTGTAGCATTTTTTGTCTTCCTAGGGTGACTCATAATAGTAGGGAATCCAGTCTGAACTCCTGATTTAGTATGTTTTTATAAAAATATACTAGTTTTAAAAATTTATATTTCTGAGGATAACTTAATGCAAGAAATGAGACTTATTTTCAATGATATTATTTTAAAAATATTTTATGAGTACTAGCAGGACAATGTGCACTCAAATTTGTGTTACAATTTTCAATTGTTAATGGATTTATTTTGTTATTTTTGTAAATCATTGCTATGCATTATGTACACAAGACCCTGCTGAAGGGTCGGGGGGCGGGATAAAAATAAAAATAAAAGCCTTGCTGAAATATCTAATGTCACTAAAAGTTATCTAGGAATGAAAATATAACAGACTATAACTAAACATAATAGTATTTTTTAAAAGGAGAAGTTTGTGTTTGTATCACATTGTGATCCAGTCTTCAATAAATTAGAGAATTAAATATGAATGTATGAAAATACAAAAGAATGCATTTAATACTTTAATTTTCATTTTCACAAAGATAAAAATTTCATAGGATTGTAATACAAAGAAGAGCAAAGAGGTAAAGAAAGAAAAGAGATTTTGGAAATACACATCATTTATTATTTAAAAACTGAATTAAAAAACAAACTATTTGGAGGTCAGGTGCAGTGGCTCATGCCTGTAATCCTAGCACTATGGGAGGCGAAGGCAGGAGGATCTCTTGAGCTCAGGAGTTCAAGACCAGCCTGAACAGAGCAAGAGCCCGTCTCTAAAAAAAACACCTACTTGGTAACAGAACAGAAGAGAAAATACAAATTTATATCTTTATATCACTGGGACTGAGTTATTCCAGGTAATTTCTGTTTCACTATGTAAGTAAATAATCTGTCACTTGATTTGGAAAGATTGATGTGGAATTTTATATAAAGAAGATAACTTTAAAAACTTAAGTGAAGAGTGATTGAAAGTCAAAAGGTAGAAAACCCTGAGGCTGTATTGCTCCCAGATTGGAGAATTCCAGAGAAGGGTTTCTGAGCCTAAAAGTGACATGTAACTACCATTTCGTTCTCTTTTTCCCCATAAAATATCTATAGGGACTTCTCTGACTGAGGGAAAGGCAGCAACTGTCACATAGTCACATAACATGCCCTAGTCCCTAGAGGAAGTAACCAGTGGCTTTTATGTTATCAAGTCAAAAAATAAAAAAAACACAAAACAAACAACAAAACTCTTTGAAGTTCATTTTGGTTGAGGAAAATATCATGAACAACAGGGAATTTGGTGGGAGTAAGGGAGAATAATTATTTGAGTAAGTAGTTACTGAGCCTGGTCTGCTTTGCTAATTTTTTTTATAAATGCACTAAAAAAGTACACAATTTAGTCTTTGCCTTTATGCAACTTATATTCAAAGAAAAGGATAAACTCATCTGGCACATGAAATAAATATTCAAGTTCCAAAGTGGCAGTAGAGGAAAATGCTATATATTTTTAAAATGAAAATATATATACAAGAGAAAAATAAATGTATCTATTTTCATAGTAAATGTTTCTTAGTCTTCAGATTTCACTTACTTGAAGCACATTGATAAAATTTAAAAAAAACATTTTTCTGATTTTAGTTATGCATTGGGAAGTACAATATGTGTAATGACAACTATTTTGCATTTATTATTGAGCAATTAAGCCAAACATGTACTCTGTTAATCAATCAGGTAAGCACAGGAGGAGTTGATCTCAGCAAGAGCCTCTTTTTAGTCCATCATCATTTACTGTAACTAAGAGTCTGCTAAGATCATGCAACATACTGTGTATGCAAAGAAGGGCTATCCCACTGTGTTTTTGTACGGCTTCACTTACAAAGGGTGAAAAAAAATAGATCAACCCTCTGCATTATAATATAGCCCTCAGTATTTGGCACTGTGCAGCCTTTCAGATTCCTGAACAAGAAAAGGAAATTTTATTAAAAACAGAAAATAAAAACTGCTTTCAGTTTTGTCAGAAGTAAAAAATGAGATGTTGATTTATAAAATGGCTAAGAAAGATTCCATGCTAATGGCTAAACTATGATCCAGAAATTAGATCAAATATTATTTACAAATACTAATTATATTCAAATGAAATTTGTACTTTGATAAGTTAATACAAACATTTATTTACTGGAAATTGAATGTGTATAAGATAAATATGGTCATATCAAATCAGTAAGAATAATATCACTTCTTTATGCTTTTCTTTGATGTATTTCCCCAAATAAGCTCCCTAACAGTACTTCTTTCAAAGCAACTACATAAATATTCACAGAACAAAAGAGTAGGGGGGGGAGGGAGAGAAAGAGAAGGAAAGAAAGAAAAGGAAAGAAAGAAGTAACAAATTGAGAAAGAGAAAAACTAATGTTTAAGAATTAAACAGTATAGTCTATGAAATTGATGTTTTCTGTTAAAGACAAAGTTTACAGTACCTAGAATAGTACTGTAGACATAATATTACTCCATAAATATTTCTTTGACTTCTTGACTTCTTATAGTAAGCCTCAATTCATTTTTTCATGAAAAGTTGATACTGAAGATGCTTCCTGAAGATTGTACACTGCAATCCAAAGAAAGTATTCTGTGTCTGATAGAAATGATTTCATCTATTTGCTTTATCTAATTTTGTATACTTAATCTCAATAACTGCTTGTGCCACACAGTAGCTGGTCAAAATATTGTTAGATGAATGAGTGAATTAAACTTAGAAAATTCTATGTAATAGTGTTTCAATTTTGAACTCAGCCCCTGTATGACCTAGGTGGCAAAACAATTCATCTTAAACCTTCTAGAGCTGTGGTCCCCAACCCATGGGAGGCAGACTGGTACTGGTTTGTGGCCTGGTAGGAACCAGGCTGCACAGCAAAACGTGAGCTACGGAGAGAGTCTTTGAAGCTTCATCTGTATTTACAGACACTCCACATCCCTCACATCACCGCATAAGCTCCACCTCTTGTCAGATCACAGTGGCATTAGATTCTCATAGGAGCGCGAACCCTACTGTAAACTGCACATGAAGGGGTCTAGGTTGCGTGTTCCTTATAAGAATCTAATGCCTGATGATCTGAGGTGGAGCTGAAATGGTGATGCTAGGACTGCGGAGTGGCTGCAAATACAGATTATCGTTAGCAGAGAGGTTTCACTGCTCAATAAATGTAATGCATTTGGATCATCCTAAAACCATGCCCCCACCCCTCCCTGGTCCATGGAAAAATTGTCTTACGTGAAACCAGTCCCTGGTATGAAAAAGTGTGGGACTGCTGTTCTAAAGATCACCTCTTATTTAGGATCATGCTATAACTCTGGGTTTTCCTTAATAATCCTAAATCATCCAATGTGATGGTAGACTTGGACCGCTACCTCGAGTCTAGATTGCCTCTGGGTGCCCAATGGCCCTGTCTTGTCCACATGACTTTCATGTTCAGTGGTTCTTTACTGTTTCATACAGTCTTTAGCCCTGTGCAGTGACTGGTCCTCATTTTCATATGGGAGGGAGATAGCAATTGCAATTTAGGTGAAAGAGAAATGCTAACAAACTTATCTTGAAAATTGATTTGCATAGCTAACGTTCTTTTATAGTTTGAATTGTGTCTTTGTGTGGTTAGGCTTTTAGCGAGTAGGATGGACTCACTAGCAACACTGATCAGTCCCCTTCCCAGCCCCTCTGCTGTTACTACTACTATTACATTATGTTCAAAGGTCAAAATCTTTCTGTATTTCCTTGCTTTGGTTAGTGCACAGTAAACTTTTGGGAGGCCTGTGATTCCATCTGTCTATATTCATCATGCTCTGCTCCGGAGTTTTGAGATGTTGGTAAATAGGAATAAAGTATTCTCCGCTCTTATAATCCAATGGAATTTCACTCTAGACAAGTCAAAATTATTCTCCCTTTATGTTTTTTGCAAAATGTATTTTCTGTGCCCAAACCCTCTTCCCATTAAGACCTCTTAATTATATGATGAGAGTAAATTTTTGGAAAGAATTACCAAATTTTTTTTTTTGAGACAGAGTCTCACTTTGTCACCTGGGCTAGAGTGTCATGGCATCAGCTTAGCTCACAACTTCAAACGCTTGGGCTCAAGCCATCCTCTTGCCTCAGCCTACAAAGCAGCTGGGACTACAGGCATGCACCACAACATCTGGCTAAGTTTTTCCAATTTTAGTGGAGATGGGGGTCTTGCTTTTGTTCAGGCTGGCCTTGAACTCCTGTCCTCAAGTGATACTCCTGCCTTGGTCTCCTAGAGTCCTAGGATTACAGGCATGAGCCACCATGCCCAGCCTAGAATTACCAAATATTTATGTACATTTTCTCCCTGTATATCTTATACATTTATACATAACCTACTTGAATGTAAAAAAGAAAAATGTGGAAATTATAGGGATAAAATAGTTACTATATCAAAATATTTTCCAGGTTGTATATACTAAAAACTTGGAATAAAAAAATGTGATAACATATTTTAGTCAGAATTGTCCAAATTTATTTGGGTAAGAAACACTTTTACCCCTTCTGGTCTTTCATATTTACATGCACTGGCAGAGTATTTCATAGGATATCTTTAGGACAAGCTTATTTAGGCACTTGCAAAGATTGAAATATGAATATTTATGTTGAGGTATGAAGTATCATTAACTGGAACTGGTAATTATGAGGTTACAAATAAGCAATAAGAGAAATGTAAAAATAAGGATTTGTTTAGTTTAGAGAAAGTGACAAAATGGTTACTGTTATCAGGTATAAAGTGAATCATTTTGGAAAATAGGAAACAATTGCTTTTCTTTTTAACTGAATAAAAGAAATGACCAAATATTGAAGCAAGAAGCTGGTCAATTAAAAATGGATTATTCATTACAAAATGCAAATACTAAGGTTGGTCACACACACAAAAATCATATGGGATTGTAATTCCTGGAGAATTTTAAAGACAAGTTATTAAAATCTCTTTACTAACAAATATACAATTCAACCTGTATGCACTGAATAGAAAGAAAGAAAATATTCAAATTATATTTTTGTCTTTTTGGTTCCCCAAGTAGAACTGGTTTACTATTTACTCTGTAGTGTGCTCTTATGTTATATCCATTTATCTTAAGTTTAACTTCTCATCTAAGATTAAGGAAAACCTCTATGTTAGAAGGCAGTAAGGCGATTTAGTTACAAAGATTTTGGTGTTGGGGTTATTTTTGCCAAAATCAAACAATTCCTGTAGCAGCTGTCCTACAACTATTATTCAGACACTTTGTATATATTATTTTCTTTCTGATAATGTAATTTTTAAAGCTTCTGACACTAATTGCAGATTCTGATTTCCTGAATTCCTGATTTCTGTATTTTTTAAAGTGTGCTGATCATATCTAAAATATCTGACTTATGGCATTTGTGCTTTGCCTAGTAAGAGCCTATGAACTAGCTTGACAACTGGTTCCAAGGTGTCTTGCTATATCACATCTGGCATTGTCTTCCAAAGTTTTTCATCAATTTCTCTTACCACTTCACACTATCCTTCGTTTTCCCGTATATCTGAATGTAAAATGTCTGTTTCGGCCAAAGACAAACAACATTTGTGGGGATGAGGGAGGGTTTCATGCATTATTATATGCTTGTAACTGAAATTTATATTCCTGTTGTATTCTAATACTTAGAAAAATATCTGGCAAAGAATAAAATAAATATTTCTTTGATGAAGAAATGAGTGACTATGTGAGTTAATGAATAAATGGCACACTAACATTGGGTCCTAATAAAACAGACTGTTCACTCTGGAAGCTTTTAGATCAGTATAAACAAACAAACAAACGAACAAAACCGTAATGTGAATTGGAGTTATAAATGGGATTAATTAACTGATCATGGAAGAACTTTTACATTTTGAATTTAGAAATGTAGAATTTAGAAATGTTTAGTAGATTTCTAAACATAAGTACATTTAGAAATGTAAGTAGAAAAGTAGATGCTTTTCTTTAAAGAACCTAAATCAATTTGTAAAGATTAGAGGCAGATGACCCGTCTGGGAAGGAGCACACTGGGGTGACAGAAATACGTAGGAGGAAGGACGAGAATTAAATTTTGTTTGCTTGTCAATTTCGTTATTTTTCTTTTTTTATTTCAAAATGTCAAGGGGATACAAGTGTTTTTGTTACATGGATGGCTTTTATAATGCTTTAGTCAGGGCTACAAGTGTGCCCATTATCCGAATAGTGTTCGTTGTACCTGTTGGGTAGGTTATTACTCCTCTCTTCCTCCCCCATCCCCCTTCTTGATTTTCAATGACTTTTACTTCTGTGTCCATGTGTGCCCGATAATTAGCTCCACATTATTAGAAAGTGCATGTGTTGTTTGTTTTTCCAGTCTTGAAATACTGCACTTAGAATAAAGGTCTTCAGTTCCATCCAAATTGCTGCAAAAGACATTAATTAATTCATTTCTTTTTATGGCTGAGTAGTACACCATGGTGTGTGTATGTATGTGTGTGTGTGTGTGTGTGTATACACTACATTTTACTAATCCACTCATGAATCGATGGGCACTTGGGTTGATTCCACATCTTTGCAATTGTAAATTCTACTGCAATAAACATTTGAGTTCAGATGTCTTTTTTGTAAAATGACTTCTTTTCCTTTGGGTAGATACCCAATAGTGGGATTGCTGGGTCAAATGATAAGTCTTAAATCTGCATTTATTTCTTTGAGAAATCTCTATACTGTCTTCCATAGAGGTTGTACTAGTTTGCAGTCCCACCAACAGTATATAAGCATTCCTTCCTCACTGCATCATCACCAGCATGTATTGTTTTTTGACTTTTGAGTAATGGCCATTCTGCCAGGGGTAAGGTGATATCTCATTGCAGTTTTAATCTGCATTTCATTGATGATTAGTTATGTTGAGCATTTCTCAATGTTTATTGGCCATTTGTCTTCCTTCTTTTGAAAAACTTCTGTTCATGTCTTTTGCCCACTTTTTAATGAAATTGTTTGATTTTTTTCTTGCTGATTTGTTTTGAATTCTTTGTAGATTCTGGAAATTGGACCTTTGTCAGATGTATAGTTTGTGAATATTTTCTCCCATTGTGTAGATTATCTATTTAATCTGTTGATTATTTCCTTTGCTGTGCAGAGTTTTTAATTTAATCATGTCCCATTTGTTTATTTTTGTTGTTGCTATATTTGCCTTTGGGGTCTTAGTCATAAATTCTTTGCCTACGCTGATGTCTAGAAGAGTTAAACTATGTTTTCTTTAAGAATTTTTATGATTTCATGATTTACATGTAAATCTTTCATCCATCTTGAATTAATTTTTGTACATATAGAGAGATATGGGTCCTGTTTCATTCTTCTGCATGTGGCTATTCAGTTTTCCCAGCAGCATTTATTAAATAGGACTTCCTTTTCCCAGTGTATGTTGTTGTCAGCTTTGTAGAAGATAAATTGATTGTAGGTAGATGGTTTTATATCTGAGTCCTCTTAAAATAGGAATTTTGAAAATAGTCTTTGAGTTAAGTTGACTGAAGCAGTAAATAACTGTGGTTGCATTTAGCCATTTGGGGTATAAATATAACTCTCTTTTTTACTTTTCACTGTCTGGACAATAAAGAACATATTTATTTTGAATAAACCTGTCTTTATGGATAGATGGAATAGGTGGTATGAGTCAGGCATTATGTTGCAGGTCAACGCCCAAAATGTACCCTTCTCAATCTAGACACTGCCCATTGAATCCTGTGAGTTCTATTCCATGAGATTTTCCTATAAAATATAAGCATTCATGGGAGTTTCAAAATAATAATAATGAGAATATAAAATATTATTATAATGACAATGGCTGCCATTTTATAGTGTTTATTATGTGATAGGCACTTCTCAGCACTTTACATGTACGAATTCATTTAATCATCACAGTAAATCTAGTAGAAGATACTATGATATTCTCAATTTTACAGGAAAAAAAAGCTGAAACACAAAAGGTTTTAACTTGTCCAAGGTCACATGTCTATTATTGGCAAAGCTGGAATATATTATGAAAAAAATCCCTCTGTGATGTTAAGGACCAATCAGAATCACATTTCTCCAAAGGGAACAGAACACAATGGACCATAATATGGACATATTAAGTGTCTGGGTAAGAAAGCATATACATGCATGAGGGAGGGAATTAGGAAATATAAATAAAAATGGTACATCACTGATGAATAAAGCTGAAGTAATTCAAGAAAGGAACTAGTTTTAATGACAAATTTTAGCTACTCTAGGGTTTTTGTTAGCAAGTTTTTTTTTTTAAAAACCATTTTTCTGGATTGCATTTATATAAAATGCTGTTTGCTTAAATCTTAATACTGATTGTTTACATCTTTTATTCATCAACCCAAAATGAAATGTTTAGGCCTTTTTGCTCCTTACTTAAACCTCTAATCTTCAGGAAGGTGTTTATCAAGTTTGTTGATCAAAATGCCTTCTGCCCTGGCATGGTGGCTCACACTTGTAATCCCAGCACTTTAGGAGGCTAAGGTTGGAGTATCACTTGAGGCCAGGAGTTGGACACCAGCCTGGGCAATATAGTGAGACCCTACTTCTACAAAGAAAATTTTTTAAAAAATTAACTGGGCATAGTGGTGTATGCCTGCAGTCTTAGCTACTCAGGAGATTGAGGCAGGAGGGTTGCTTGAGCCCAAGAGTTGGAGGTTACAGCAAGCTATGATCATGCCATTGCACTCTAGCCTTAGCAGCAGAGCAAGATTATGTTTCATAAAAAAAACAAAAATCAAAAACAAACACAAAAATGTGTTCTAATGAGTAAATACAGTGTTCATTTAACAAGTAAAAAAACATATTTGCTATATCTTCTGAAAGTCTTAGTGTGTGTTATGACTAAGAAAAACTTTAGTTGTCTGCCGTGCTAAAGTGTGTTTGACTATAAAATCTCTCTTTCCACAACACCAGTCAACCTGGATGTCTCTTTTTAGAAGAATCCTTTGAAAATTGGCCCGGAAAGGAAATTCAGACCAAGGTCAAAGTGGTTGGTCTAAAATCTGCATTTACTTTAGGACTATTTAAAAAAAGTTCAATTATAGAACTTTTAGAGTGACTTTTCCTCACAAATGTATTCATTTAGCATCCTACATTTTTAAAAATCAACACCCGATGGCAATAAAAAAGGGGTCAAAAGACATTCAGAGATTGACTGATAATTTTCACGTAATAATGGCTAATATACATTGAGAGATCACCATGTGTATTAGTTGTGTTCTCCATAGAAACAGAAACAAGATATGTGTATATGTATCTGTATGTGCCTTCAACACTTTGCTTAGAAATCTCCTTGGCTAAATATCCAAGATTCCAAGTTTTTCCCTTACAATTATTTACTTTCCACAAAACACAACAATACAATTTGGCTAAGTTCTTTGCCATTTTATAATACGGATTGTCTTTCCTTCAGTGTCCAATAACATGTTTCATTTCTATCTGAAACTTCACCAGAATCGCCTTTAACATCCATATTTCTTCCAGCAATCTCTTGAAGACAATCTATGCTTTCTCTGGCATGTGCCTTAAAACTCTTCCAGTCCCAGATCATTACCCAGTTCCATAGCCAATTTCACATTTACACATTTGTTACAACAGCACCCCACTTTTGATACTAAGAGCTATATTAGTTTTGAAGGGCTGGCATAACAAAATACCAGAGATTGGATAGATTAAACAACAGAAATTTATATACTCACTGATCTGGATGCTATGAAGTCTAAGATTGTGGTACCAAAAGGGCTGGGTTCTTCTGAAACCTCTCTCCTTGGCTTGTAGGTGGCTGCCCTCCAGATGGCATGGTTGTCCCTCTGTGCATTAGTGTCCCTGGTATCTTTGTGTGTGTCCAAATTTTCTCTTTTTGTAAGGACACTTAATCAGGTTAGATTAAAGCTCACTCAAACAGTTATTATATTTAGAGGTATTGGGGGTTAGAGCATCAACATATGAATGGGGGATGGATAGATACAGTTATATCACTGTTTGTAATATATTTTAGCTAGAGAGAGTGAGATATACAAACAAGAAAATGGTACAAGGTAATTCTTTCAAATGTAGACAAACATAGTACTTTAACTTGCTCTTAGAAAGAGGTGACCTTTCTGTGTGGGACAGAGGAAAATGTTTAGATAGAAGGAAATGTTACTATTCTTTCTGGAAGAAAGCAAAGTAAAATTACATGTTTTCAGGAAATGGGCTGTGGCTAGAGTTTTCTATATATTGGAGGAAGTGGAAAAACAGAAATTTGGGAAGGAAAATTAGAGATGTATGCTCAACCTATTCTTTTTCCAAAAAGAAATCTCAATTGATTATAAGATGAATTAAGACATTGGATGAGGTGAATCTCCTTTTAACAAAGCAATAGAATCTTACGGCTAACAACTTCTAGAAAGATTTTCTTGACCCCAGATGACTTTAATTTTATAATTAACTTCTTTTCATGACAAATTGATATTGAGTAAACATTTCTTTGAAAATAAATTTACTGAAGTTTAAAAAGTGACCGATATAAGAACACTGTCAATTAACAGTGTAGCTGGTACTGAGATATGGTAAAATAACAAAGGCATTGTGATATTAGCAGAGGTCTGATAGGCTTTAAAATAAAATAATTGAACAATTTGTGGTTTGGGATTAAAAACTGGTATTCTCAAATTTATTCGTGAGTTCTAATTTCTTGATGTCCTACATTTTAGGTAAGTTTTCAGTTTTTTCCTTCATAATCATAATTGTGATGGAAGATGTGTGGTATCATAAAAAGAAAAGCAGTCATGGAATCAAGGTTTGTATTCTCTGAATATTTCTGAACATTTATCAATCCTTGTTCTGTGCTTCTCAGATTTACCTTTCCAAAGGATCCCTTTAAAAGCATATTTAGAAATGAAGGGGCTGGAACTGTGTAGTTAACTTTAGTCTGTGTTCTGAGATGGTCAAAGATTCTGTGATGGTAGAAGTGGAGGGTTTAGCAACAAGGATAAAGAACTTTTATAGCAACAAGGATAAAGGGCTTTTCTTCTTCATTCCCTCACTTTCTTTAGACCCAAACAGTTCCACTCTTTAGATATTTAAAAGTTTTATTAGATGAAAGTGATTTGCAATTAAATTTGAAAGGTTTTGAATTATATCTTTCCAAAAATCTTAACCAACTCAAAAAAAGGAGCATAGTCTATTGATTTCATTTCTCTGTTCATATTATTTTCAGCTACTAAATCTAATGAAATCTATGTTACTGTTGGTATAATTAGGATAATACCTTTTTTAATTTGAATGATTGCTACACATGTACTCACCCTTAACATTTGTAAATTTCCTTCTTTAGAAAAGAATGTGCTATAGGTCACCATACAACTGCTTTATTATTTGGATATCACAATCAAGGAAAATAATTGCAGAGCTACATAGTAAAATAAACGTTCCAGTAAAATCAGACACAAAATTTGTGTAGTTGACCAAAGCTTATTTATTTTTTCTTATATTTTTCATGTAGAATGAAAAAAAACTCATTCAAAAGTCTCGCCATCAGTAGAATGCAACAATTGAAACAGATTCAGAATCATTTTACAGAGATCTTTTAAAAAATGAAATGTAGTTTGGCATATCTGCAGAATAAATCTATTTAAACTCAATAGGGCACTTATCTCTCTTTTTTCCCTGAGGCAATCCTGTCAGATACATTGTAGAGTAGCATCACATAGCAATTACCATCATATTAAAACGACAAAATTTAGCTTCTAAAAGGGTTAGAGAAGTAGGGTATGAAAGAAAAGAGGATGATAAAGCACACAGACACACAAAGAAAACCCATTAACTATTCATTCTTGTACACAGGAGAATTTAAAGATGCATTAAAGAATTCGGGTATAGGTTTTACCATCACTTATGGCAGGTATTTAGGGAAATAGTGAGATATTTACTTCCATTTAACCTTGACATGAATAAAACTTTTCAGATACAAAATATATTTGTGAAACATAGCTATTTAATAAAAGTTTCAAAGGTTTTTTAATTGACTTTATTTTTAAACAGTTTCAGAATTATAGAATGTTATATTCTGAATGTTTTTATCCCTCCAAAATTCATATGTTGAAATCCTACCCCCCAAGATGATGGTATTAGAAGTTCAAACTAGTATTTTTGTCTCTTTATTTTTGCCTTTTCCAGAATGTCATATAATTGGAATGATACTGGATTTTTTAACTTAGATATATGAAGTTTGAATTATTTCTGTCTTTTCATGACTTAACAGTTCATATTTTTCATTGCTGAACAATATTCTCTTGTATGGATACACTACACTGTGTTTCTTCATTCCCCGATTGCAGGGCACCCTGATTGCTTTCAATTTTTGGTGATTACAAATAAAGATTTTACAAACATTCTTGTACAGGTTCTGTATATACATATGTTTTTAAATGATTTGAGTAAATGTCTAGGAATATGATTGCAGGACTATATTGTAAGACTTTGTTTACATTTGTAAGAAACCACCAAACTATCTTCCACTATTTTGCATTCCTACCAGCAATGAATGAGAGTTTCTGTTTTTCCCGTATCCCTCCCGAGGCTCCTTTGTAAAGTAACTATTTGTAAATTATATATATCACATCAAATCCATCTCCTCTCTTATGTTCATATCAATAATTTTCTATGTAAAATCCTTGGATAGGAAAGAACTATGATTAAGGTTGTGCTCTCAGTTTGAGCCAAGTAACACCTGTAATAAAATTAATGGTAATGCTTATTAAATATGCAGATTCCTGTCTTAGACCAATGATGTCTTAGACCAAAATCAAACTGTAGGAATTTGGAACCCAAATATTGGCTCAGAAATCTAGAGAAGTTCTAGATTCTGTTACTAAATAAAATCATTTTTTTAAATCTATTCAAAATATTCAGAGAGGGTTATTGGTCCTTTATACTAAATAGTGCATGTTTACTTCACTGTGAAAAAAGTGAAAAAATTCTTCTTAATACACTGATTTATTAAAGTTCTAGTAATACATACATGTTGTTTGTTAGATTAACTGTAATGATGTCTAAATACAGAATCTAATCAATACTCATAAGAGAAAACTGAAGATGTTAACCTGACACATGGTCACCACATAAAGCATTAAATAGAGCATAACAGTAGTTATTTAAAAATATTAATTCATCTCTCTAGAGAGATATACTGGGGAATATTTCTATTAAAATACAATTTAAAACAATATTAAATATAATCACTTCACTTTAGATTATCAGATGACAATAAACTTAAACTGGGAAGCAATCATATATAAAAAGGGAGCATTTTTTTGATCCTTTCTTTATTCTTTATTCCTTTTCTTTGTGTTCTGAGGAAAACTAAAGTATATTTAAGATTCACTTGTTTCATGATATTTTAATCTTGTGCTATAGGGATGGATTTCATGCGGTGATGGTGGCTAAGATTGAGAGGCACTGTTTACTTTTAGAACCCCATTGATTTTTCTACATCTGTTTTATGAATCACAAAAACTAAAGCAATAATTTGTTAGCAAAATGGCCCTAGTAAAATTTACAGTAAGACAATTTTGACCTGAAAACAAAAGCAAGTAATATTCACATCAATATTTAGAGTAATTCATGGACTATCTTAAGAGTTTAAGAAATGATATTGAATGAAAATATAATATAATTAAATATGTAATCATTTACTTAACAGAATATGTCCATTGGATTAAATTACAAATATAAATATAGTAAGACTTAAAATGAATGAAGAAATACCATTATTTGTAATTATTTCTAAATAAAATGAGGAAAAATATTAAATATATTTTAAGTTTTTGATTCTATGTCTTGACAACATAATACCTCATCTGACTTTACTCAGAGAACAAAAAGAGCAAATTTTCAGAGGTCTTATGACATTCTCACCTTGTTTTCTCTTGGGAGGATGGCCATATCTTTCATTGACCATTGATATAATAATTAATTTCAGTTAATTTCTTTTCTGAAAAAGGTACCATTAGCCATAGTCCTCTCAGTGCCACTCACAGCAGAGGAGAGGGGAAATAACAGGTTAGTATGTTTAGAAGAAGATATTAAGCCTGGAATCCTTTGCTCCGTCTTACTAAAATAACATCTCTACACAGAGATGCGTACTGTGTACATCTCTACACAGAGAGAAATTTGTTTCTTTCTTCTCCAAGGTCAGGTTCTGTCCTGGCAGAGAAGACCTATGCAGCTCAGTTTTGTTGATTCTGGGAAGGTAAATATGTTAAATTCTGTGCTTTGTATAGAAAGTACAACTTGCCACAAATAGAAGCCACACAATCTAACCTGACTATAACCAGTAATTCCACCCACTTCCTTGTTTCAAATACTTTATTTGCCTTTTAAGGGACTGTTTTTACTCCCTCTTTTCTTTTATTTTTTGAAATTTTATTTGTGATACACAGAAATGTAAAAATACATAGAAAATAGCAGAAACATATACTTACAGTTTAATAGTAAAAAGTCTATGTATAGTAACTACAACCATGTCAAAAAATAAAACATTACTACATTCCAGAAACTTCTGTTTCTTTTTTATAAATCAAAACTCTCTCTTTCCTAATATAGGTAATTGAAATCTTAGTTTTTTTTGGCACTCATTTCCTTACTGTTCTCTTTATTTTTTCATGATCAACCATATATCTTTGTAAAATATTAATGTGAGTTACTAATTTTGAAAACATGCACACAAATGTGCACATGCACACACACACACACACACACAAGCATACTTTGAAGACATTGTGGGTTTGGATCTAGACCACTACAATAAAGCAAACATCTCAGTAAAGCAAGTTTTTTGGTTTCCACAGTTTTTTTGGTTTCCCAGTACACATAAAAGTTACATTCAAACTATAATGTAGTTACATTTAAACTATAAGTAGACAATAGAATTATATCTAAATATATCTATGTATACACACTTTAATTAAAAAAATACTTTGCTAAAAAATGCTAACAATCATCTGAGCTTTTAGGGAGTCAAAATCTTTTGCTGGTGAAGGGTCTTGCCTCCATGTGAATGGCTGCTGACTGATCAGGGTGGTGGTTGCTGAAAGTTGAGGTGGCTGTAGTGATTTCTTAAAATAAGACATAAATGAAGTTTATTTTATTATTTAAATAAAGAGTCAGCATTGACTGACTCTTCCTTTCATGAATGATTTCTTAGCAGCATGTGGTGGTGTTTGACAGCATTTTACCCACAGCAAAACTTCTTTCAAAATTGGAATCAGTCTTCCAAAACCCTGTGGCTGCTTTATCAACCAAGTTGAAGTAATATTCTAAATCTTTTGTGTTTTTTTTGTCATTTTAACAATGTTCACAGGATTTTTGACTGGAGTAGATTCTATCACAAGAAACCACTTTTTTGATCATCCATAAGGAGCAACTTCTCATTTGTTCAAGTGTTATGAGATTGCAACAATTCAGTCACATTTTCAGGCTCTACTTCTAATTTTAGCTCTCACCACATCTGTACTTCCTTTTCACTGAAGTCTTGAACCCCTCAAAGTCATCCAAGAGGGTTGAAATCAACTTTTTCCAAATTCCTGTTAATGTTGATATTTTGCCTTTCTTTCATAAATCACAAATGTTCTTAATGGCACCTAGAATGTAACTCCTTTCCAGAAAGTTTTTAATTTATTGATACTTTCTCCAGCTCCATTAGAAGAATCACTGTCTATGGCAGCTCTAGCCTTATAAAATGTCTTTCCTAAATATTGAGACTTGAAAGTCAAAATTACTCTTTGGTTTATGGTCTGCAGAATAGATGTTGTGTTAGCAGGCATGAAAACAACATTAAGCTCTTGGATGACAAGGTGCATTCTCAAATGAACACTAATTTTACAAATCTTTTTGAGCAGGAGGTCTCAACATAGGATTAAAATATTCAGTAAACTGTGCTATAAACAGATTTGCTGTCATCCAGGCTCTGTTTTTCCGTTTCTAGAGCATAGGAGTGGCAGAATTAGTATAATTCTTAAGAACCCTAGGATTTTGGGAATGGTAAATAAGTATTGGTTTCAATGTAAATCACTAGCTGCCTTGGCCCCTAATGATAGCGTCAGCCTGTCCTTTGAAGTTTTGAAGCTAGGCACGTACTTCTCCTCTCTAGCTATGAAAGTCCTAAATGGCATCTTTGTCCAATATAAGGCTATTCTATCCACATTGAAAATCTGTTGTTTTGTGTAACCACCTTCATTAAGTATCTTAGCTAAATCTTCTGGATAACTTGCTGCAGCTTCTCCATCAGTACTTACTGCTTCACTTTGCATTTTTATGTTGTGGATACGGCTTCTTTCCTTAAACCTGATGAACCAACCTTTGCTAGCTTCAAATTTTCTTCTGTAGCTTCTTCACCTCTCTCAGCCTGCATAGAATTGAAGAGAGTTAAGGCCTTGCTCTGGATTATACTTTGGCTTAAGGGAATGTTGTGGCTAGTTTAATCTTTTATCCAGGCCACTGAAATTTTTTCGTATCGCATAAAGCTATTAAGGTTTCTTATCATTTGTGACTTCACTGGAATAGTATTTTTAATTTCCTTCAAGAGTTTTTCCTTTGCATTTACAGCCTAGCTAACTGCTTGGCACAAGAAGTCTAGCTTTCAGCCTAACTCAGATTCTGACATGCTTTCCTTACAAAATTTAATCATTTCTAGCTTTTGATTTAAAATGAGAGACGTGTAACTCTTCCTTTCACTTGAACCCATTAATTGGCCTAGCTTTGGTTGTTGTGTCTCAGGGAGTAGGGAAGCCTGGGGAAAGGGAGAGAGACTGAGGAATGGCCAGTCGGGGAGGAGGCAGAACACACATAGTATTTATCAATTAAGTTTGTCATGTTGTATGAGTATACCTCATGGTGCCCCAAAACAATTATTAATATAATAGTAATATAAAAGATCATTAATCAAAGATCACCATAACAATTATAATGATAAACAGTTGGAAATATTGTGCAAATTACCAAAATGTGACACAGAGACACCAAGTGAGCACATGTTGGAAAAAAGGTGCCAATAGATTGTTTGATGTAGGATGGCCACAAACCTTCAATTTGTAAAAGCACAATATCTGCAAAGAGAAATAAAGTGAACCACAATAAAATGATGTATACTTGTGTATGTGTATGTGTACAATGTCCATTCTTATGTCATTGTAACTTGTATATTTCCTTACAGAACCTTTTAAAATACTATTTTCAAATTGTTTCTGATAAGTAGAAAAATATTTGATTTAATTTTGCATATATGTTTGTATCCAGAAACCACACTTTTTACTCATTTATTAGTTCCAGCATCCTATTTGGACATTCTTATGGCTTTTCACTTTATGCAATAATATAAACTAAGAAAGCTGATGGTTGAACTTATTTCCTTCTTTTCCTTTTACTGTTTATTTCTTTGTCTTACCTTATTGCCCTGGCTAGAAATTACAGTACCAGGAGATACAGAGAGACCTTATTTTTGTTCTCAGAGGGAAAGTTCTCAATCGTTCACAATTGGGTGAGATGATCGTTTTCTCAGATCTCTTTTATCAAACCAAGTTCCCTTTCACACCTAGTTTGTTAGGACTCTTCATAACAAATAGATGTAAAATTTTTCCTATTCTCTATTTATATCCATCAGATAATCATATATGTTTTCTTCATTAAATATAAAATTTATAAGTATGTTAATTGACTATCTAATGTTAAAACAACCTTATACTCCCAGGATAAAATGGCCAATTATCCTTTGATATGCTGATGTGCCGAATTGTCAAGTATTTTTTTTTGTATTTTTGTCTTTGTGACCATTAGAAAAGCAGATTATGATTTTGCTTTTTGTGCACTTCTTTCTAGTCATTGCCATTAAAGTTTTATTGGCTCAGCAAGTGGAATGGAAAGTGTATGTTCTTTTGGCATTCTCCAGGAAGGTAGATGTAACAGCTGAATGGTTTTTTTTTTCTTAATTATTCAATAGCATTACAACTAGCTGCATATAATTTATTTTCCTTGGAGAAAAATGTTTATTTTAAATTAATTATGAGAAGGTATTTCTTGTCTGCTATTTCTCCTTATGTCTTTTTGATAAGTTATATATGTTGATATTTATATATTTCATAGATATTTTCTAACTTTTGAAAAAAATTATGCATAATATTCTTTTATTAAGTTTGGCATTTGAATCATCTGGAAGTCTAACTTCTTTTTCCCTAGGTATTGGTAATTTGAACAAATTTTTATTCTCCTTGATCAGTTTTGTCATTTGTTTCTCAGTTTGATTTAATTTTTAAAATTAAAGCTATAAAATTTCCATTAAGACCTGCATAACTGCATCTCTAGGGCAACTAATATTTTAAGAGAAAAACAGTCATACTAGGTTTTAACAAAGCATGATCATTAAATATATAATCAATAAAGGTATCATTACAGTAATGCAAATATATGAAAATAGGTATTTATTTCAAATTATACATTATTCTGTATTATTTAATTTTCTTTTATACAAATGACATTGTTTAAACAAAGATAGTAGAACTAGTTAAAAGCAGCAATTAGAATAAACTGAACAAATAAAATATTTGAGAAAATATAACAATATTTTGTAAGTTTTCTTTCTGTTCCCTAACAGATAATTGTATCTAACTATTTCTCTAAATTCTTTATTGGATATTAGATTTTGTGACCTATATATTGTGTATTCTTAAGGTATGTAAATGTTAGTCTTTTTAAAAAAAGAATGTGAATATAATAGGAATAATTGAAAATACATTACCTACATTTAATTTTAAAAATAACAATAAGTTTGTTTTTGTCCCATGATACAGTAAGATATGTTTACTATTTTCTTTTTCAAAAATACTTCTCTGAACAATTTGAAGCCTTTAGAATATCTATCTTTTCTTTTTTAATGTTATTGGTAAAACTGAATAGAATCAAATGTAAAAACCACTCTGACTTGCAGCTCTGCTATTATAAAGTCTAAATTACAATGATTTTTAGTTTCAGAGCAATTTGATGACATTAGAAAAATCTCCTGTCAATAAGTGTTTGAACATGGAATGCCTAGAGTTTTGCTTACTAGCAAATGCAGGTTTTTAAACTTGTAGGAATTAGTTTCTGGCGCCTCAAAAATGTCCATCCACTTATTTGCATAAGCTTGTTCTACAGTACAGCTGTTTATCAATCAGTTCATTTGCATCTATAAATTAATCAAACAGGTTATCCATGTCTAAAATATTCCTCATTTTTAAACACGCTGAAGCACATTGGATGTCATCTTAAGTTAAATATCTCTTTTCAAAGAAAATGGTTTTAAAGCACTGATATATTTTGAACTTGTGAAATCAAAGTTGGATTCCAAATGAATAAGTTTTAATGAAGAAAGTGAGAAATTCTTTAACTTTGTGAATAAATTTTTTTTTGAATTCTGAAGAAGTAATATTTCATAAAATGAGTCATTTTATTCACTGAATGAGTTTTTGTCAAAATATACCAATAACATAGAAAAACTTAGATGTAGTCAGTGCAACATTTTCTAGGATCCTGTGACCTTTTCAAAGATCACCAAATCATTCTTAAATCACAGGCCTTACAAAAACAGATGGTGGATGCTATTTGACCCAACCTTTTTTTAGATGATAAATATAAATAGAGAAGGTGTACAATGGGGTTACATTCTGATAAACCTCATCATATGTTGAAAATGTTATAAGTCAAAAATGCATTTAATATGCCTAACCTACCAAACATCATAGGTTAATTTAGCCTCGCTTAAACATGCACAGAACTTACATTAGCATAAAGTTTGACAAAATCATCTAACACAAAGACTATTGTATAAGAAATCATTGACTGTCTCATGTAATTTATTAAATACTATATTGAAAGTGAAAAACAGAATGTCTTGCTCAGAATTGCAAGAAGGTATTGTACTGCATATCACTAGCCCAGAAAAAGATAAAAATTCAAAATTCCAAGTGCAGTTTCTACTGAATGTGTATACAACAATTTTAAGATGCAGTTTTGCACATTATTACATATTATTTCAAGAATCATTAATTGGAACATAGAATAAGAAAGAAAATGGGCACCTCACACTACTGGGAAATAATGTTGACTTGTATAAGGCTTTCAGCTATCTAAGAGAAGAGTTTGACAAATAAATAAATTTGTAATTCTCTAACTTAAAAGATTCTGCTGTTCAAATCTTCCTTGCAAGTTAAAGCATTTTTGACTCTAACATTGGTGGCAACACCATCCACATTTCAAGACATTTAGATGCAATCAACTTTTTTTTAAAGACATCTTTATTGAAGTATAATTTACATACCATGCAATTACTCCATTTAAAGTGTACAATTAAATGATTATTAGTGAATTTACCAAGTTGCACAGCTATTCACACAAATCAGTGTTAGAACATTTCGTTCCCCCTATAGAGACCCCTAATTCCCATCTCCAACTACATTTCAAGCATGCCCCTCCCCTCCACAATGCTCACCGCATCCCTCAGATGTGAGTCTACCCTCCAAACCCCCGAATTGTGGACTTAAACAGAGCTCTTGAACAAAAAGATCTGACAGATCTCTACAGAACATTCCACCCAAATAAAGCTGAATTTACATTCTACTAAGCAGCCCATGAACCTTCTCCAAAATTGACCACATACTAGCCCAGAAATCAGATCTTAACAAATTCAAAAAAATAGAAATTATACCGTGTGTCTTCTCTGACCATAGAGGTATAAAACTAGAGTTCAATTCCTATAGAAACTCTCACTGCTTCACAAAGTCACAGAAACCAAACAATTTACCATTGAAAAACTCTTGGGTCAAGGAGGAAATTCAGGGGAAAATCAAGTTTCTTCAAACTAAATGATAATGGAGACACAAATTACCAAAACCTGTGGGATACAGCGAAAGCACACCTAAGAGGAAAACTAATAGCAATAAACACTCACATCCGTAAAGCAGAAAGCTTAGATATTGACAACCTAATGAATAGACTCAAAGAATTGAAAGAAGAAGAGCAAACCAATCCCAATCCTAATAAAAGAAAAGAAATAACTAAGATCAAAGCGGAGCTAAATGAAATTGAGAACAAAAGAATTATACAGAAGATCAACAAAACCAGAAACAGTGCAGTCAACTTTTATTTCAAGTATATAAGGCAAGTGATAGTTTTCCTGGGTCCTAAGGGATGTGTTTATGTATTTTTAACTGATTTAACATGAAATTTGGTTTATCACTGATGTGTTTTCTTTGTTTTTATGAAAAGGAAAATGTATTCTTAGAGTTATTCAGAAATAATTTACCTGCCTTCAGCATAAGTAACAGGATTCCTTCCCCACATCCTTGAGTTAGGCAAAATTCTGTGGCTTGCTATGGACAATGACATAAGAGCAGAATTCATATGTAACTTTCAATTCAAATATTTAAATGTCCATATATAATTCATCAGGTCCTTTTTCCTTGCCAAGGTGACTGGTATTCCAGATGGTAAAAGGCACATTTTCTTGCATTATTGATTGAGGTGGACTTAGAGCAGAGGTCCCAGATAATTCACAATGATCATGCAATATAAATAAATAAATCTTATTTTTTAAGTTGCTTAAGCATGATCTAGTCTATTTTGATTGAAACAAGAAATTTTCTGCTAGTCTGATCATTTGAATTTCGCTTCAATGAAAAAATTTAGATGAATACATAAAATGTTATCACTTATTGTCATTATTGATTAATGATCATATTAAATAAAATAGGATTAATTTCATGTCATATTTGCAAATATACATGTCAATATTTTCCAAGAAAGATTTAGATGGTTTTATTAAATTTATGAAAGCACACACCAAGTGCCTATTCCCTATAAAATTCCAGGTTATCTTAGTTTTTGTCTGTGTTTGTGTTCATATGTTTCCATTTCCCTAAACAGAAATATATGTATTTACATGGGACACGTTAAGTCATGTTCATTTTCTCACATGTCAAATATTTCTAGAAGCAATTTCTATTCTTCTAATTATGACCTTTCAACCTGCTAATGATAGTCAGGATAAAGAGTGGAAAAACATGAAAAGAACTGTATTCTACTGTATAAATTAATGATTTCAGGTGTCTATATCCACTCTAAACCATAGATAATCAAACAAGAATTCCCATGGGTTCTTGTGACTGGGGGAGTTTATGCATGGATTTTTTTATAATATCAACCAAAAGTGTTTTCTTTTCTTAATGCTATTTACTAATTTTACTAATAAGATGTTCTATAAATTGATTATTTCTTATCTACCACAGTTTTTAGAATATTCTGCTTCCATAGTTGAGGAAGGCAGCACAGTGTAGTGATTCAGAGCTTGAAATCAAGCTCCTCCAACATACCTACTGTGCCTCCTGAGGCACATGAAGTAACTGCTTTGTGCCTCAGTTTTTCATCTGAAAATTTGGTTTTCAGTATAATATTTGTACTATAACTTATTTATATACTTATCAAGATAATCCAAAAAGATAATGCACATGAAATGCTTAGTATTTGCACTGAATAAATGTATTAATTTTTAAAAAATATTTCTATATTTTATGATGTTTTGATATCATTTGGGGGCCGTACAGACCCGGGGAAAAACTGACTCTCTTTGCTAATTCTTCAGGATGGTGAACAGCTTTCCTGGAGCATGCCTTTTACGTGCAGACCAGCTGATCCAAGGTGGTGCCTCCACCCAACTCCTTATCTAATTGTCATGCAATGAACCAGTGTATCCCTGTCCCAAATCAGCTCAGTACCAGATACCAAACAAAGAGATCTCTCCCATAAAGCCTGCCAGAATTGTGCAAAGTGGTCAGTTCTAAATTGTTTATTTGGAACTCTCTTGCATTTCTTGCAGAAACCACACTAAAGGCTCTGGACTTTGCCCTGGCTCCTGCTTCTTCCTGCTGACCAAAATCTGGTACTCCCATTGTGGTCTTGCATGGCCTGCCACATCTCTTAATTCTACAGGGATTATGTGTAACCTTAAACTCCAATGGCATTGACCTCTTCATTTTATCATTCAGCCACTTTCATAACTTAAGGCCTGGGCACACAAAACTAAACAATACATATTAGCTGATATTAGTTTTAGTAATTTCAGTGTGTATATTAATAGTAGTTGTTGATGCTGAGGCAACCACAAAGATGATAAATAAAATGTTTTTATTATTTGAAAACATAAAAATGATATATAAATGTAAATATTATAAATGTAAATACTTAAAGGACTTACAGGAAAGAATGTCTCTAATCATTTATTTGAGTATATTGTATTAAGATTTTAGATAATCATCTCACTAAAAAGTGATTATAAATGATATGGCAAATAAAATTATGAAACTGTCAGGTTTCAGTCTGAAATGTTGGTTCTTGACACCCTCATAGCCAAAGAATGACCAGACACCAAAGTAAGGCAAGCGTGAAAATGAGGTTTATTTGAGGAGAGACAGATAGGATTAGAGAGCAAGAGCAAGATACAAGTTTACAGAGCATGATACGTATGTCACAGAGGATGACCAGCCTTGTTCTTGCAGCAAAGGGAGGAGAAAAGGAAAGGTACAAAAAACGGGTTTGGTTATAGTCTGACTCTTGTTTTACAGTGTCTGTATTGGGACCTCTCTAGTGACTCAGACGTCACCATGAAACCACTTTGATTGAACAGTTGGACGTTGCATGGCCTGAGTCTTACTATGCATGTTGGGTGTTCTAGGTCACTTCCAGACTCTATGGTACTTATACTGCTTGGCCCATGGGCTAGAGAGTCCTCTGCATTCTTTTGCAGCTGGTGCACTAAGTTATGATTGGCCAATTCATGGAGTATTCCCTCCTTCCTCAGGTATGGAAGTCACTTGGGAGAGGATTAGGGTGGAGCAGGACTAAGATGGGGGCCTGGGAACCACCCTTGTCCTTCTTCCCAGGTGGGGCAATTGCACCAAGACAACAGCACCCACCTTCGTCCCTAGGAGACCTGGAATCCCTCACTATCTACCTAACAAAACTGCTAACAAGAGTTGTTTTTTAAGTTATTACAAAAATATCATTGTATTCTCTGTGATCAGAAGTAAATATATAGATTTTACTTCTAGGTGTTAGTTTCCTTCCACACTGGCCAAATAGCTACAAAATTAGTTTCCCAAAGTCCAAGTTGGTGTTAAGACAAATATTTTAGATTTACACAGTCAAATTGTGTATGAAATGGGAGTATTGTTGCATTACTTTAAGTGTCCTGTTTACAAGGAATGTGATATGATTCATCATCATCATAGAGAAATGTAATGTAAATATTTCTTAGCAATCAAATTAAAATTTTCCTTTTTGTTTTCCTTCTTCAGCTTAAAGACAAAGTATCATTAGTGCTCAACAGACTAGACCCAAAATGAGCTTGAACACACACATAATTACAAACATACACCCTTGTAATTAACTACATTGCACTTTTCTTAATGACAAAATAGGTACTTTCTCCAAACATTTTTTTT
>CAUYRT010066458.1:0-19105 GCA_963574885.1 Lepilemur ruficaudatus
CTACTTGGGAGGCTGAGGCAGAAGGATCACTTGAGCCCAGGAGTTTGAGGTTGCTGTGAGCTAGGCTGATGCCACGGCACTCTACAGCCCGGGCAACAGAGTGAGACTCTGTCTCAAAAAAAAAAAAAAAAAAAAAAAAAAAATGGTTAAGATGGCAAATTTAATGTCATGTATATTTTAACACATTAAAAAAATGGACAAAAAAAATCAACATCATAAATGAGTTAAAGCAAAAGTCATTTTAAAGAAATAGAGTATCTCTCGGGCCATGAAAGACCTGGCCTAATTAGTGATATTAGGAGTAGGGAAAAAGTCAATACTGAAACACAAAAAAAGGAGACTCAGAGTTACTAGAGATGGCAGAGGAAACATGATCAATCTTGGGATCAGATAATTCCAGTCACTTCAGAACGATTTTGTTACAGAGCAGGGATGGTTTATCAACTTAATCATGGCCTAAAAGAAATATCTCTCAATTCTGAACATGTCACTCTGACAATATGTTCACACAAAAACCTCTGAACTGGTGATAGGTGTGCAAAGGTAGGTATAGTTTTTGTCAGTGAAGGATTATTCTTTGTAAATTAATGAGATGGCATCCTGGTTTATACATATTTATACATCTCCTGTTCTGACTCTGGTTAACAGGAGTAAGTTTCCCTCTCTCTAATTAACTCAAGATTCAGTTTATGAGGCCGGGCATGGTGGCTCACATCTGTAGTCCCAGTGCTTCAGGAGGCTGAGGCAGGAGGATTGCTTGAGGCTAGGAGTTTGAGACCAGCCTCGACAACACAGTAAGACCCCATCTCTAAAAATAAATAAAAACCTACCTGGGTATGGTGGCACACACCTGAAGTCCCAGCTACTTGGGAGGCTGAGGTGGGAGAATTGCTTGAGCTTGAGGATGCAGTGACATATGATTGCACCACTATGCTACAGCCTGGGCAACAGAGCAAGGCCCTATCTCTTAAAAAAAAAGTGACCTTATTGATATGAAAAATTAAAGGTAAAAACACACCAATAAATAAAATGACAGCTTAAGAACTGCTGGTTAGCATGTTATCACTTTCTCTTCTCCCAAAGCACCAAAACAGAGTAAAATTGATAAAGAGCCAAAAAAAAAAGGCATCAAATGAACATTATAAACATTTTCTACAGATTTTATGTTTATTTCTCAAAAGAACAATAGTAACAACAAAATCAAAAGACCTTATAAAAAGAATTTATTCTTAGTACAGAGAACATAATTTTAAGATTCCATACTACTCATTTTTTAAAGAATATATCCAAGATTTTGAAAGTAGAATCAGAAAGGGAAAAAGAACCAAAAAGAAAAAAAAAGGTGGTAAAGAGAATTTGGAAACAATTTGGCTCCACTTTATTTGAAGTAGATTTTTAAAATAAGACTGTATGTCTATAAAAATTTTCTGAGAGAAGAACAAAACTTACATCTTGTTGCAAAGATTAAGACAGTCAAAGGAATCTGAAAAACACTGGTTCTATTATGACCAAGTTTGCCTGCTCTTAACATATTCCAAACTCCTGGTTCCACTTTGTATTTCAATGTAGAAATACACCAATGTTGGTGATAAAGTTATATTAGACACTCCATGATAATTCTGGAGTCAGATGCCTTAGTAGGTAGTCTGGTCAAAATATGGTCCTCTATATCACACTCTAGAAGAAATCATTCAGCTCCTTCTACTGCTGTTGTGGAAACAGGTTTCACATAGTATGGACCTTCGCTTAGGTAAGTTCTGAGCCTCAAATAATTTGGGTTCCCAAAGATTTCTGCAATTGTCTTAGAATTGGCAAGTGCTTTCACCAGTTCATATTTGGCATCCTTTGAAGCTTTGTCATGCTCCACAGACCGGTCCATCACATATTCTACAAAACCTGGACTATTAAACATAAGTTTCTGAGCCCAGGGTTGGTTCGCAATGGCCTGAAATGGAAGCAGAAAAAACACAATTCTCTGAGTCTTAAAAGGCTAAGGGTGTAAGTGGGATGGCACAATACCTGGAAAGAAATGTAGCAACTGAACCTGTAAAATGTTACACTTTGTCTAAGTTAATTCCCTCCTGAGAATCTAACTTAAGAAAATAAACCTAAATATTAAAAAGCTTTGTATACAAAGATGTTCATCATAGTATGAAAGTTACAATATAACTGTCTAATAATGGGGGAATGGTTAATTATGGTATATAGCCATAAAAAATAAACATTAAGAATAGGGTTTACAAAGAATAAAGACATTTGTTATATGAATAAAGCAGACCCAAGTTAAATACAAGACATGATTACAGCAGTGGAAAAATAAAAACAAATACTAGAGTAGAAAAGACTATCCTAAAGACATTCTCATACATGTGCACAAGATGATATTTTCAAGAATATTCATTACAGTATCATTTGTGAGATACTATCTAAATCTTCCTTTATAGGAGAATGATATATTGTGGCTATCAATGAAACACTGACTTTCTAACTGCCTCTTTAAGATAGATATATTTTAAAAACATAATGTCAAAGAGAAAAAGCAAATTGCAGGATGATATGAAAACCACAATACCATTTACAAATTAGCAATTCAGGATCTCAAGCTCCATCCTCAAACTACTGAGTCAGAATCTACATTTTAACAAGATCCCTAAGATTAATGCCTGAGAAACACTGGCCTACTTAGTAGCCACGGGGAAAAGGTAGGTTGAAATAAAAATAGTCATCCCAACCAATAAATAAAAAATTCTCTCTGTAACTGCAGCCAACTAAGCAGAGGATAAGGTAGAAGAACAAAAACAAAGTAAACTAATAATGAAAATACCAAGCAGGAGCCAAGTAGCCAACTGATACAATGACTATTTACAAGGCTGAAGCAGTCTAAAAAAACTATGTTTCTGAACATGATAAGCATATCTGTAACCTTCAAGACCCAGATCACGTATCACACCCTTAGCAAGCCTTTGCTCTTGTCCCTGGGAACTCTCCTTGTTCCCTCCCAGTCTAAGCCAAGTACGCTGCCTGAGATCCCATTATTGATAAGATTACTAAAGTGATTACTACATTTCTATGAGCCCAGGCACCATGGTTATGTGCTGGGGCTAGAAAGATAAATCAGATGTGGTTCCTACTCTCAACAAACTCTGAAGAGCATTAGACGCAGAGAGCACAGCAGAAGTCCAGAGACATGAAACAAGCAGTTTGGTATCACTGGGGCATTAAGTGCCAAGAGGGCAATAACAGGAATTAAGGCTCAGGAAGACGACCAGGGCTGGGTCAATAGAGGGTGGCAGATAAGGAGTCTGGAATTAATTCTGTGATTCCGTAGCACCCTGTTCAAACTTCAAACAGCACCTAATCTTTTACTGACACAGTATGTTTACACATCTGACTCCCTCATTAGTCTCTGAGGTAGAAGGCAGAAATTGTACCACGCACGTGTGTATCCCCAGAGCATGGCACAGGGATGGGCTCACTGTTAAGCACTCATTGTGTTGAACTGGCAGAGTCCCACAAGCACCCACGGATGAGGACAGAATACCTACTGTGAACACTTTTAAGGCAGCACAGTGCAGTTCAGGGAAGGGTTGACTACTGATGCCACGGAAGAGCTCCAGAGGGTCCTGAGATAAAGAGGAAAACCAGGATTCTGTCATCCTCAGTAGGTCATCAGTCTGGTGCTCAGGCTACAGGACAGAAAAGGAACATCTTATCACAAGGTTATCTTATCTGGAGAAAAGTACTCATTTGGAAGTCAGGAAACCTGGGTTCTGATAACACTCTGTCATCAATTTGCTGTGTGATCTTGGCTAAGTCTGGAGCACTCTTCCTCAAACCTAGCCCAGACCTTTCCCAGTTTTTTTCCAGTAAGGTTGATTAAGCAATCTCTAGGATCTCTTCAGTTCTAACACTTTATGATTCCATTTTAACTTAAAATTGTCACATGTCACTAATGATCTATGAGGGTTATCTTCTTT
The DNA here is from genome assembly GCA_963574885.1 of Lepilemur ruficaudatus. Taxonomy (NCBI): domain Eukaryota; kingdom Metazoa; phylum Chordata; class Mammalia; order Primates; family Lepilemuridae; genus Lepilemur; species Lepilemur ruficaudatus. Next base: position 3,978 of record CAUYRT010066458.1, read on the forward strand.
TATTAAAAGAAAGATGACACTTGGTCAATGTTTGTATTAACTAGTATTATGTTGACTTGTACAGATTTACTCCCCAAAACATACCCCACCATCCTTCATTAATTTACCAATCTACTTACTGCTAAGTACAGAAGAGATGAAACTGCATCTAAACATCTAATTTTTAGCTCTGTCGAGGCATTCTTTGCTTGATATCCTATCCTCTTGAGCAAGCGTTCAAAGCGAGTTCCTTTGAAGGATAACAATGAGATTTGTGTGTGTGTGGTAAAAAAAAATACCCACAAATTTACTGTTCTAACCATTTTTTAAGCATACAGTTCAGTGCATTAAGTATATTCACATCATTGTGCAACTATCACCACTATCCATCTCCAGAACTTTTTCATCAACCCAAAGTGAAACTCTGTACCCATTAAATAATAACTCCCATTCTTCCCTACTTCCATCCCCTGGTAACCACTATTCTACTTCCTGTCTCTATTAATTTGACCATTATAGGTACCCCATCTAAGTGGAATTATACAGCAGTTGTCCTTACATGTCTGGCTTATTGCAATTAGCATACCACTGGCAAGGTTCCTCCATGCTGTAGCAGGTGTCAGAATCTCATGCTTTTTAAAGGCTGAGTAGTATTCCATTGTTTGTGTATACCACATTTTGTTTATCCATTTATCTGTCAATGAACATTGGGTTGCTTCCACCCTTTCTATCTATTGTCAGTAATGCTGCTATGAACATGAGAGTACAACCATCTGTTTTGAGTCTCTGCTTTCAGTTTTTGGGGGTATATACCTAGAAGAGGAAGGATCATATGGTAATTCTATGTTTAATTTTTTGAGCAACTGCCATACTGTTTTCCACAGTAGTTGCACCATTTCACATTTCTACCAGAAAGCACAAGGGTAATAATGTCTTCACATCCTAACACTTGTTATGTTATTTTTAAAAATATAATAACCATTCTAATGGGTGTGAAGTGAAATGAGATTTTTAAAAGTATACTTTCATACACTATGATCTCTACCAAGCTACATCAACACAAAAATCAGCATGTAGTTAGAGAAGAAGTGACAGGCCTAAAACACAAAATTACGTGCCATGCAGCACATATAAGGCAAAGTATACAGAACTAGAATCAAAGGACCTGGATTTGAGTAGCAGCTGCCCTGTTTGTATGATACTAGAAAATTTTCTTAATTTCTCTGAGTTTCATCTACCTTATCTGTAAAATGAGATTGACAAATGTATGTTCTTTGTGGGACTGTAAAAGGATTATATGTCATAGATAAAAGCACTTAGCAAAGTACACATAACAAGGATATTAGCTGTGATACACAACAGCATATTAATCTTCAACATATACTTCACAAGAGTTTTAAAAATAGCACTGCATGTTCTTTTTTTGTGTGTAGAATTCATTGCACTGTTAAGATAATCACGGATGTGCCATGAAAGTGTCTTTCTTAACATAAAATCTTATCACAAACTTTTGTTTCTTTTCTTCCCTTGACATTAAAATACAAAACAAAATTTCGTTAAATATTCACAACCCTGAGAAGTAGTTGTTATGTCCTTTTTATAAATGACAAAAATGAGGCCTAGAAAAGTGGAGTAAATGAAGTTCAAAAAGCTAAGTCAGGGCCAGGCATAGTGGTGCGCGCCTGTAGTTCTAGCTACTCAGGAGGGTGAGGCAGGATTACTTGAGCCCAGGAGTTCAAGGTCAGCCTGGGCAATATAGCAAGACTCTATCTCCAAAAGACAAACAAACAAAAAAACTAGTGTTAGACCTGCGTCATGAATCCAATCTTTCTGACTCCTGTACCATGGGTACTATTTAAGGAAGACATAAAGGGGAAACAGTGTTTAGTCCAAACTGGTTGGTAGAACCCTAAACAGTGAAAAGCAAAAAGAAAAGGTTTCCAGTAGTAATAATTAGAAGACTTTAGAGATGAGTCCAAGGTCATGGTTAACAAGATTGCCATCCATAAAATAGTTTCTACAATATAGTTAACCCACCAGCAAATGAACTTATATATTGAACGCTTGTCAAAAATTAAGATACCCCAAAATAAAGCCAAGACAAGTCATACAGACCTGTTTTCTGTAAAACCTGTTTTCCTTCAACATTGGATCCTAGGATTCCAACTGTGTCTACTGCTACGCCAATCATGGTGGGGTCCTGACTCTCCATCATTTCAAAGACTTTTTCCACAAAGACCGGGTAACGCTCACAGGTCTGCTGAGGACTATCCATGATAGCCAGGTTTCCAAAAAATTTCACAAAACCTAAAGATATTTACAAACATGTATTTTAGTAGAGGAGCAAGATAGCACAAATTGTGGGCTGTATGTCTTCAGAGGAACAGAAATAAACTACAGACCAGACGGAGAAGAAACGTTAGAACACTTTGTTGCCTGAAAATCAGAGACCATTAGGAGATACTGAAGTGGAGATACTGTGTGTCCTAAAGGAAGAGAAACCCCAGGGTGTCAATGGAGCTGGGTCCAAATATGGAAGTACTGTCACCTGCAAGAGGGAGAACAAAGAACAAGGACCAGTGGATACAAATTATAGAAAGGCAAGTTTAGAGTCATTATTAGGAGGAACTTTTTAAACAGATATGTTCATCAGTAAAATAAGCTAGGCTACCGAAGGAAGGACTATATCTTCAATTTCTGGAAGTATTCAAGAAAGATGAATCAAGCATATCCTAGAATAGAATGACTGGAGTAGTTCCTCTGTTAAAGATTCCAACTCAGAGGTTTGATGAATCTGAAATATACTGTAAAATGCCATTAGTATTATTTATGTTTCTTTTAAGTGGACCTTCAAAAGAAAAATACCCTAATGCTCTAAGCGGTACTTACGTTTCCAGAAAATCTGAGTCCCAGGAGCACATGGCTCCCAGGGCAACAGATTCTACCTCATGAAGGGGCTGTGGGTTATCTTCTTTTTTATAAAATTGATCTTTTAAATCAACAAATTAAAAAATTATATATATTTACTGTGTACAATGTATGTATACATTGTGGTATGGCTAACGGAAGTAATTAAAATATACATAATCTCACATCTTTTTTATAGTGAGAACACAAAATCTACTCTTAGAAACCTTCAAAAATATGATAAACTGTTATTAACTATAGTAGCCATGTTGTACAACAGATTTTGAACTTATTCCTCCTACCTGAAATTTTGTATCTTTTGACCAACATCTATTCAGTATCCCCTTACCCAGGCCCTGTAACCACCATTCTAATCTCTACTTCTGTGAGTTCAGTATTTTTAGATTCCACATGTGAGAGCATGCAGTATTTATCTTTTTATGCGGTTTATTTCATTTAACATAATGTCCTGCAGGTTCACCCATGTTGTTCCAAATGATAGGATTTCCTTCTTTCGTAAGGCTAAATGGTATTTCGTTGTGAATACATACCACGTTCATAATCCACTGATGGACACTTAGGCTGATTCTGTATCTTGACTATTGTGAATAATGTTCTAATGAACATAGGAGTACAGATATCTCCTTGACATATTGATTTCATATCCTTTGGATATATACTCAGTAATGGGACTGATGGATCACATAGTTCTATTTTTAACTTTGTGAGGAACCTCGATACTGTTTACCATAATGACTGTGCTAATTTATGTTCCCACCAACAGTGTGCAAGGGTTCCCTTTTCTCCACATCTTTGTTGATACTTGCTATCTTTCGTCTTATTGATATTAGCTATTCTAATGGGGTGGTTTTAATTTGTATTTCCCTCATGATTACTGATGCTGAGCATTTTGCCACGTATCTGTTGGCTATATGTATGGTTTCTTTCAAGAATAGTCTGTTCAGATCCCTGCTCTTTTTATAATTGGGTTGTTTCCTTGCTATTGAGTTCCTTATATATTTTGGATACTAATACTTTATCGGATATATAGTTTGCAAATAATTTCTCCCATTCCACAGGTTGCCTTTTCACTCTGCTGATTGTTTTCTTGGCTGTGCAAAAGCTTTTTAATTCAATAAAATCCCATGCCTATTTTTTGCTTTTGTTGCCTGTTCTCTTGGGGTCATGACCAAAAAATCTTTGCCCAGATCAATGTCACAGAGCTTTCTTTCCCCTTACGTTTTCTTCTGGTAGTTTCACAGTTTCAGGTGCTATGTTTAACTAATTGTGTTGATTTTTATATATATTGTGGATAAGGGTTTAATTTCATCCTTCTGCATGTGTATATCCAGTGTCTAAACACCATTCATTGAGGAGACTGTCTTTCTCCCATTGTATGTTCTTGGCACCTTCGTCAAAAATCAATTGACCACAAGTGCACGGATTTATATCTGGGCTCGCTAATCTGTTCCATTGGTCTATGTGTCTGTTTTTATGGCAGCACCACGCTGTTTTGATTAACAGAGCTTTGTAGTCTATTTTGTATATTTTGAAGTAGAGCGATGTCTCCAGCTTTGTTCTTTTTGCTGAAGATTGCTTTGGCTACTCAAAGTCTTTTGTGGTTCCATATGAATTTTAGGATTGTTTTTTCTTCTTTCGTGAAAAACATCATTGAAATTTTGCTAGAGACTGCACTGAATCTGTATAGTTCTTTGGGTAGCTTGGAATTTTTTTTTTTCTTAAAGACAAGGTCTTGCTCTGTTGCTCAGGCTAGAGTACAATGGCATCATCATAGCTTACTCCAATCTCAAACTTCTGGACTCAAGCGATCCTCCCACCTCAGCCTCCCAAGTAGCTGAGACTATAGGCATCTGCCACCATGCCCAGATAATTTTTTTTTCTTTTTTGTAGAGACTGGATCTTGCTATTAATATGTTGCTTAGGCTGGTCTCAAACTCCTGGGCTCAAGCAAACCTACTGCCTTTGCCTCCCAGAGTGCTAGGAATATAGGCATGAGCCACCATACCTGGCTTGTTTTTGAGTTCTAACAGTTTTTTTGGTGGAGTCTTTAGATTTCTATATAAAAGATTATGTCATCTGCAAACAGGGACAAATTCACTTCTTCCTTTTTGATTTGGATGCTTTTTATTTCTTTTGCTTGCCTAATTGCTCTGGTTAGAACGTCTTGTACTTTGTTGAATATAAACGGTAATTGTCAGCATTCCTTGTCTTGTTCCTGATCTTAGAGGAAAAGTTTTCAACTTTATACCATTGATCATGACGTTAGCTGTGGGTTTGTCATATCTGGCCTTTACTGTGCTGAGATACATTCCTTCTATACCTAATTTGTTGAGACTTTTTAATCATAAAAGAAATGTTGAATTTTGTCAATGCTTTTTCTACATCTACTGAGAGGATTATATGGTTTTGTCCTTTGTTCTGCTAATGTGGTGTATTACAGTTATTGATCTGCATAGGCTGAACCATCCTTACATCCCTGGGAGAAATCCTACTTGATCAGGGCAAATGATCCTTTTAATGTGCTACTGAATTGGTGGCTATAGGTATCTTTTAAAAGGAATCAGCACAAAGGTAAATAATCGCTGGCCTCCCTTATCAGAGATAACTCAGAAATAAAACATGCATCATCATTTACATAGGCATCAATGTTTCTTACCTGGCAAATAGAAGCTAGAGAAAGGGTCTGAATCTGCCCCAACAATTATATTAGAAATCTGGTCAATTACTCCTTCTTGAGCAAGGTACTGTCGTCCATGATGAGTATATGCCAGTGATGTCACCATTTCTATACAGGTGGCTCTAAAATGTCAGAAAGACAAAAACAACATTTTGTATATGATTAGCAATAGTTCACAGATTACTTCCATACAGGCTGTCTTATTGAATTCTTCCCACCAAATCTGAAAGGTCAATAATCTTGGCTCTACTTTTTGATGAGGACACGAGGCCTAGACAGTTGCAGTGACTTATCTGCAATCACACTGTTATTCTAGACAGAGGTTAGACTTAAATCTTGACCTTCTGACTTGAGGCCCACTATTGTTTCCACTATAACCTAGCTGCTTCCTAGATTTAAAAAAAAAAAATTTGTTTTATTTTGAAATATCAAACATACGAAAAAGAGAATAGTACAGTAAGCCCCACGTACCCACAACCCTGATTTTATGGCTATCAAGATTTTGCTTTACTTCTTTCATCTTTTTTACCCATTTTGTGCTGAACTATTTTAAAGCAAATCCTAGTCCTCTTGCACACTTCATTTACCCCTGCATACTTCAGCATGCATCTCTAAAAACCATAAATATTTCCTCATAATTGTAATGCCATCACCACATATTAAAAAATAACAATTCTTTACTATCATCTAATATCTAACATCCATGATCAAATATAAAATTTTAAAAAGTATTTTTACAGTTAATCCTGGAGTATTTTAACTGACCATTTACAGGTATTTTCCTATGTAACAAAATTTGATATAAGGCTAAAAAAAATTAACAAAATTTTCTCATTAGGTTGAGATACTCAAATGCTTTGAAACAATGTAAACTAGTATCTGATTTATGCATATGGCTTTAACAAATTCAGCCACATGTAAAGAACACACAGGACAATCAGAAAACCATTCAAGTAAAATAAAAACTATATACATAAAGATAACTATTATAATGCTATTATAACAGCAAAATACTTGAAGCAAGCCAAGTGTTCAACAGTGAGGAAGTATTAATAAGCTGTGGAATATTAACAAGGAAACATTTGGCAGATATTACAGGGGATTTAGGGAGGTAGGGGAATCAGGGTTGGAAGATATTGGAATTAACATTTCTTTGAGGACTTATGTTAGCCATTGTATTGGTTTCTATGGTCAAATCACTTAATCCTCATAGTATCTTCAGTGTAGAGTTGTTATTGTTCCATCTAAGAGATGAGGAAACTGAGGTATAGAAAGATTACAGTAAGTTTTTCAAGGTCAAACAGCTAATAAGTAGCAGAGAGGTATGTAAGCCCAAGTCTTCCTCATTTGTAAAAGCCCAGGCTTTTTCTATGATGCTATAGTGCTATTTAACAATGCCAAAAAATGCATATGATAAAATGTTAAGTAATATAAAATGGCAGCTGCCATGTGACTGCAACATTTTAAGAGCACACATGTCTAGGGACAGGGAACACAGTCACTTGAAAGTAGCGAATTGTGGGGCTTTCCCAAACTCCAATGTGTCATCACAATGTAATTTGAGCAATTTTCTAAAGGCCCCCTTTTCAGGACACACATCAGCCATGAGATTACTCGGCACAGGCTCTAATAGGGAAAACCACGGTAAGTCGCAAGGTTGTTTCCTGTCCCTCCAAAAGAGGACATTTTGCTTTAAGAACTCTCTAAGTCAACACACCTGACTAGCACATCCTCACCAGTCAGTTCTCTCAGGAGCTGGGTTACCAATCCACTTGCGGTACAGTAGTTTAAAGATTCTGGTGACACAGAAGAAATCTCTACAATTAGCTGAAGAAAAAGAATAGAAAAAGGAAAAAAAGGTCAAAACAGGCCCAAATCTGATAGATCTCATTTTAAGTTAAATGCAGGACTAGGTACTAATGTATTCTATAATTGAATTTTTATAATAAAAATCTGTTATTTGTCTCTTCAAGTAGAAACACTTCACTGAACACATAAGAAATTACTTTGGCACAGAAACGTTCCATTATATCTGGGTTTATCAGTGCTTTCCCCCCTAGAAATCATCAGTCAGGGTACAAAAGACTGAATTAGCAACAACAAACAGATTATAAAAACCATTCATTCACTCATGAATTCTGTTAGTCACTCATTCACTCACTCACTCACTCAACAGGTACATCCTGAGGGCTTACTGAGAGATACAGGAAGACACTACAGGGTTTTAAGCAGAGAAGTGACAGAATCAGATTTGGATTTTTAAAAGATCATTCTGACTGCATGTGAAGACAGACGAAAGATCTATCTTAGTGGATGAGGGGAGACCAGTTTGGATGCAAATACAGTAGTCCAGGTGAGTGACACTTGTAGGTTAGTGTGGGATGGGTGGTAGTGGCTATAACAACGAAGAAAAATTCATGGGTTTAAGTAAAACTGTGATGACTGAATGGATGTGTGGCAGAAAAAACAAAGCCTTAGAAAGAATGAGGACAAGGTTTAATATCCAACTATGTGTACTATAAGACAGGGCCAATTTGTTGCTGTTGTTTTTTATTGGAGGCACAGGGTAGATGGGGAAGATCAAGAATTTGGTTTGAACATGTGTGAATGGCCTAGAATGTGTCCAAGAGGGTGAGAGTGAGTAGTTGGATATAAAGGTCTGAGCTCAGAGGAGAGGTCTCAGTTGGAAATTTGCATTTGAGAGTCATCAGCACAGGTGGGAACTGAAATCTTAAGATGAATAAAATTGCCTAAGAATGAGTATAGAGTACAGTGAAAGCAGGGGTTAGAACTTCACTTCATGAACTACCATGATTAAAGGTTCAATAGAGGTTAATGAGCAGGGAGACAGAGAAGAAACCAGAGAAGAAACTAAAGCAGAAGAAAAACCAGGGTAGTGTGGTATCAAGGCATGCAAAGCAAGAAAGTATTCTAAAGAGGGATTTTAGAATGCAGAGTTCCATTTTGAATATGCAGCCTATTAAGTGTGCAGACTTGTGTCAATTGCTCCATCAATAGCGATGTCAATGATAACAAAAAGTTTACTGTGAGAATTAAAGACATAATCTATGTGAGGATTTTAGAATAGTGCTTAGTACAAAGCTGGTGCAAATAAGAGCCATTTCTTCTTTTTACTACTACTACTACTAATTTTTTCAAAGTCTGGTTTCAATGTTATCTCCTCTATTATAACACTTATACTGTGCTGTGAATATTTTTATATGTCTCACACATAGGCTGGAAATGCATCCCTATATTCCCAGTACCTAGTATAGGGCCTAACACAGATCATATACTCAATGAATGCATGTTAAATGAGCCGTCTTGCTTGCCAATATAAGCCTTACTGCACTCTACTCTGTAAGCAACAGAAAGTATGCTTTTAGTCTTACCTCATATACCCTGTATCGAACAATATCACTTGTTTTCATTACACTTTTCAAATCATCCAGCAGATTACTTTCAAATAAAGCCTCCAGTCCAGCCTGGGTTAGTGATATTCTTGACAGGGATTTGATGGCCTTATAAGGAAAGAAAATATTTTCTAAGTCACAGAAATACAGAACATTAGTATCTATCTACTTCATTAAGATTGCTATGAAAATTCGTGCATGGAATGCACCTTGCCCAATGAGCATTCACTATGTTTTAGCTATTATTTATAACTGGACAAGATACAGGTATTCCTGACAGAATATAGATTATGCAAGTTTTGCTTCTTATCAAGCAACCCAATGTAAGCCCTATCATGGATACTATAGGTATGTTATATCCTAGAAAATAGAAGGGACTTATTAGAATTTGACAACCATTTATTTATTTGATACCATATACATGAGGTTGCAAATTCAGTTACACAAACCATTCATTCTAAACACTCACCTCAATTCAGAAGGCCTTTCTATGTCTTTTAGGACACTGAGGTCTTTGCATATTCAAGTTGATGATTCTAGCAGACTTACCGCTTTAGCTACTGATAGATTCTCTGCACCAATGCAATAAACAACTTGTTTTAGTAACTCAGCATTATTTAGAATCTCAGTAACAGCATCAGAATTTTCAACAATTCTTCCAACCTAAAACAAAAAAACCATCAGAAACATTCTTCCAAAGTAGGGCAACATGTGAACACATGATAGTCAGATTTCCTTAGTGTGCAGTTATTTTAGGAGTTAGTGATTACAGCTATAAGACAAGTCATTAAAAATTCAAAATGACCCAAATTTATTAAGCCAAACACACATATGGTGTAGTTATATTTTTAAAAGGAAAGAAAAAAAATAGTGGGTAAAGAGGTGAGATAGCTCATTGAGTGAGAACAATACAAACCCTAGTTCTGTCTATTTCTAGCTGCACTGACCTTGGGCAAATTAAATAACTTCACTGAGGCTAATTTCTTATCTGTAAAATCAGAATACAATACTTAATTCGACCACAGCTATGAAGATTAAATGACACTGAACAGGTAAGGTACCTACTACAGTGTCTGATACATAAATAGTCAATGAATAAATCGATACTTTCCACCTTTTTATTGAATAAACACTTTAGAGGAGAAAAGGAAAAGCAGTAGTTCAGTATCTACTGGATAACTAACTGCTTAGCACCTAACATTTTAAGAAGATAATCCTTACCAGCAGTTCTTCACTCAAATACTAGGATGTTTTTGGTTACCAGGTTGATAAGAATTACTGTCTTAACTGTTGGTTTAGTGACCTTTAGCACTTTATGACCAAAAGCACTTAGTTCATGCCACTGTAGGAGGACTGAACACAGACAGTAGCTGTTTGAACACATAGGAATCTTTTTCTCTAGACTAGGAGCTCCTCAAAGGAAAGAAAAATGTTCTATTTATCTTGGCAACTCCAACAGCACATGGCAGCATACCTGGCATGTAAAAGGAACTCAGATGGTACTTTACGGAACTTCTTACTTCAGCTTGTATCTCCCAGGTTATAGTCAGCTATGCACACAAGGACACAGAGAGAGACTGTGTTCTCTTCATCTCTCTGTCTTTGACAGCCACCACAGAACCTGGCCCAGAGCAGGTGAATAATGTTGATTTCTTCTTATATGTACTAGTAAAATTTCATACCTGGGAAAGAGCGAGGATCTTTACAGAATCATCGGGGTGAGTTAACCCCCTCTGCAGGTCAACCCTGAGGTTCCGGGCCACATGAATTGGCTCCATAGCTTGGAGCAGTCTCTCCAAAACGGATACACACAAAGTAGTCTTTTCCCTAAAGGAGACACCATAGATCTCATTAGTTCATGCCCTGCCGGATAAGAAGTAACAACCTAATAATATCTGAAGCTTAGCTCAATAAACATCTCCTCCACACAGACTTCTTTCTAAAACAGCTTTTACTCACTTATTAAACATTTGCTAAGTACCTGTTACATGCCATGCCTATGCTGGGGCTACAAAGAAGAATAAGATATATTCTCTAGTCTCAAGGAGCTCAGTCTAATGAAAAATACAGAAAAGTAAAAAAGGTAATTGTAATCAAGGTAGATAAATGCTATAGGCTACAGATAGAAGCTATAGGAGCTTAAAAAAGAAGACAAGGGGTGGGTGCAGTGGCTCATACCAGTAATCGTAGCACTTTCGGAGGCCGAGGTGAGAGGATCGCTTGAGGTCAGGAGTTTGAGACCAGCCTGACCAAGAGCGAGACCCCCATCTCTACAAAACACAGGAAAAATTAGGTGGGTGTCGTGGCACACACCCATAGTCCCAGCTACTCAGGAGGCTGGGACAGGAGGATTGCCTGAGCCCAGGAGTTTGAGGTTTCAGTCAGCTATCATGATACCACTGCACTCTAGCCTGGGCAACAGAGTAAGACCCTGTCTCAAAAAAAAAAAAAAAAAAAGAAAGAAAGAAAGAAAGGAAAGGAAGGAAAGGAAAGAAAAGAAAGGAAGGAAGAAAGAGGGAAAAAAAAAGAACACAAGGTATGGGGAAGGCTTCCCAGAAGGGTAACATCTAAGCTACATTTTAAGAAAAAATACCAGTTATCTAGAAGAAAGGTGCTCCAGGTAAAGAGAGTAGAAGCAGATGAAAAGGCACAGAGGAGTGAGACATAGTACTATACTTTCCAGGAACCCACATGACTGGGGTCAGAATGAGGGAGATGGGGGCAGAAGGTAAAAGGGTGAGATGAATGGCAAGAAATGAAACTGGAAAGACGCACAGAAGCCAGATTCTGACAGGTCTTTTATGTGATGCTTGCAATTTAGACTTTTTCCAGAATATCAATGGCAAGCCATGAAGTGGTTTTAAACAGAGAAGTAAAATGATGAGATATGACTTGCAGAAATCACTCTGCATAAATGTTAGAGAAAGAAGTTTCAATTATAAGACAGGTAATGGTGAGAGGTGATAAAAGAGAGAAGCAGAGGAGTAGCAATGGGGATAGGAAGAAGAGGGAAAAGATTCAAAAAGCTATTAAAGAGAACCCAATGACTGCTAGTTGTAGATACAGGTGTTTCAAGAACCATTTCCCCTTCTGATGCTTGTTGGAGTCGGAAAAAAAAAACCAGTTCCTTAAAAAAAAAAGAACAATTTCCTTGTCTCTTAACAGACAATACAAATAAATGGGCTAACATACTGCTAATAGGAGTATACAATTAAATTGGTACAATCCTTCTAGAAGGTGATTAATCAATATAAATCAAAAGCCTTAAAAATGAACATATCCTTTTATCTTAGGGATTCCACACTGCATAACTGAGCTAAAGGGAATATTAAGAATGTTTTTCTACCCAAGATAATGGAAAACATGTTTATACAAAAATGTGTACACTAATACAGCAGTGGAAAAAACCCAAATGTCCAACTGATGAATGGATAAATATATGTGATATACCCACACCATGGCATATTATTCAGCCATAAAAAGGAATGAAGTCCTGATACGTACCACAACATGAAAAAATCTTAAAAATACTATGCTGAGTGAAAGAAGCCAGACACAAAAGGCTTCCTTTATGATGATTCCATTTATATGAAATGTCCAGAGTAGACATCCATAGCGACAGAAAGTAGATTCCTGGTTGCCAGGGGCTGGGGGAGGGGAGAAAAGGAGAAAGGGGGAGTGACTGCTTATAGGTTTTTCATTTTTAAAAAAATCGTGATTATACATAACATAAAATTTACCATTTTCACCATTCTTAAGTGTGTCAATAAGTACATTTACTTTGCTGTGCAACCACCACCACTGTCTGTCGCCAGAACTTTTTCATCCTCCGAACAGAAAACTGTATCCATTAAACATTCCCCATTCTCCTCTCTCCTAGCTCTTGGCAACCACCATTTTAATTTCTGTATAAATTTTATTATTCTAGATATCTTACACAAGTGGAATTATACAGCATTTCTCCTCTTGTGTCTGGCTTATTTCCCTTAGCATAATATCTTCAAAGTTCATCTGTCAGAATTTCCTTCCTTTCTTAAAGGCTATGCATAAAATATCCCATTGTGTGTATATACATTGTGTCTATCCATTCATCCCTGGAAGGACACTTGGGTTGCTTTGGTACCTTTTAAAATTTTAGAATCTCGCTGTGATTTTAATTTGACTTTCCCTAGTGACTAATAACGTTGAGAATCTTTTCATGTGCTTATTTGACATCTGTGTATCTTCTTGTTCAAAACTTTTGCCCATTTTTTTGGTTTTATTTTTTGTTTTTTTGAGACAGGGTCTTACTCTGTTGCCTGGGTTAAAGTGCAGTGGCATCATCATAGTTCCCTGTAGCCTCTGACTCCTGGGCTAAAGCGATCCTCTCACCTCAGCCTCCCAAATAGCTGGGACTACAGGTATGTGCCACCAAACCCAGCTAATTTTTCTATTTTTTGTAGACACAGGGTCCCAGCTGGTCTAGAACTCCCAGGCTCAAGTGATCCTGCCTAGGCTTCCCAAAGTGCTAGGATTACAAGTGTGAACAACCATGCCTGGCCGTTTGCCCGTTTTTTTTTTTTTTTTTTTTTTTTTTTTGAGACAGCCTCACTCTGTTGCCCTGGCTAGAGTGAGTGCCATGGTGTCAGCCTAGCTCACAGCAACCTCAAACTCCTGAGTTCAAGCAATCCTTCTGCCTCAACTGCCCAAGTAACTGGGACTACAGGCATGCGTCAACATGCCGGGCTAATTTTTTCTATATGTTTTATTTGTCCAGCTAATGTCTTTCTATTTTTTTAGTTGATGTAGGGTACCTTTGCCCATTTTCCCCCCCTTTTTTCCCCAACCTCTTTCAAATGCAAATGCAGGCTCTGCTTGACAGGTTTGGGCCCGGTAGGGAGGCTGTGGTCACTGTCAGAGCAGCCTGCAATGTTTCCAAGCTAGGGGAAACTTCCCCTCCCCCATCCAGCGTCTGCACTCTGAGTCCTGGTGTAGCACAGACTCCCATGTCTGGTCCACAGTAGCAGCGTCCCAATACGCTGAAACCCCACTATTCTGGTGCAGGGTAGCAGGGACCCTAGGTCTATCCAAAGTCTGCCAAAACCTCAGCCAGTTCCCAGGGCAGGGTGAAGGCACTCTCCGCACTCACTCCTGTGGCAGTGGGGTGCACCCGCTCGGCGAGGGCCCTCCCCAGATATAGGAGCACACCGGAGATTTCAAAATTTTTCCCACTCCAGTTTTTTCTCCATACAGCCCGTCTGCCTACACCACTGTTACCGCAGACTTCAGCCACTTCCCTGCTTGCGTGGGTGTGGGGCACAGTGGGGGAAGGGCGGTCTCCCCGGGGAATCAAAACGTCCCGGCACAGATGCTGGAGCAGGAACCAGGCTCCCTCTCTAAGGCACCTGTCAGTCTCTCTACTTCGCGAGAAGTTTTCCGATTCGCCTCTGTTTTCCACTGAGGTCCTGTGTCCCATGCTGTTTCTCTGTAGGTCCGCAGAGCTGGTCCTGTGGAAGTGGAGTTCGCTCACGTGCAGTGGTCTGCCTATTTCACCTCCGACTCTGAGAGCATAGAGCCAGGAGGGCACTCCTATTCCACCATTTTCCACAATCCCATTTTGCCTGTTTTTGAGGCTCACATAGTCAGATCCTACAGCACATGGTCTTTTCCTTGTGGTTTTATTTGTCCTGCATTCTGTCTTATCCACATTCATGTGACCTGCTACAGCTCAAGTGGATACATTTTGGATCTGAAGCTTCATCTTCTCCTGTTATCTTGCAACAAGATTGATGTAGGAGGGCAGCTTGCAGGCATTGTGGCATTTTGCACCTTGCTTTGCAGGAGATTGTATCTCCTTATATAAGATGTTTTTAAAGCTAGAACTCACTCCTGCAGTCCCTGCGTCTTCACATCATAACCAACTTAGAAGGAGATTCTGGCAAACAACTGAAGAGCAAGTGGCAGCCCATTGGTTTGAAATAAGCATGTGTGCATTTGATCTCTCTCTCTCTATAAACAACTTTGGGTGGAATGGATGTCATTCTACTGAATCATATGTCCTATGAGGCAGAGATGATGCATCCTTTACTTATCACCATGTAATTACCTAGTACATGCTTGGCAAATAAATGAATAATTCCACAACCACTGTT
>CAUYRT010066459.1:0-37512 GCA_963574885.1 Lepilemur ruficaudatus
CACACCTGTAATCCTAGCACTCTGGGAGGCTGAGGAAGGAGTATTACTTGAGCTTAGGAGTTCGAGACCAGCCTGAGCAAGAGCGAGACCCCATCTCTACTAAAAATAGAAAAACTAGCCAGGCATGGTGGCATGGGTGACAGAACAAGACTCTGTCTCAAAAAACAAAAACCTCAGGAGACACAATTTGGGGGAAAAGAGAACTTTCTACATGGAGGTGGTCAGGAAAGGAGGGAGGGAGAGAGAATGGACCAAAGGCAGGCCCCACCTGTCCCTCCCTGTGCCTTTATACAGACTGGCAAGAGGTCCCCCTTCCTCTGGGCACGTGCAGCCCCCACAAGCCCCCACTTGTACACTAGGCTGGCAGCCCTTGTGTAGGACACCACCTGTGCAGCCACACCTGACTGCCCTGACAAAGTGGGATGGCCCCTGATTGAGAGCCCCACAAACAGGCCAGACCCCAGCTGTGGACAAGAGCCACGCACTCTGCAACAGGGAAACAGGATCTCAAGACAAGGGGGGACCCCATAGGTGTCTAGCAGGGCAGCTTCCAGGGCCACACCCTGTCCCTTTGCCTTTGTGGAGGCAGGGGAGCTGCAGAAACCACTGAGGACACTGGGAGTGTCAGCAGCTTCTGCTGGGAGGGGCGGGGACTGGAGGTGGACAGACGAGGGGAAGAAAAGGAAGCTTCATGGCCAGAATGCAGGATGTCACCTAAGAGGCTTCACCCCCAGTCCCAAGTAGCCACAGGAGTGGTGGAGACCCAGCCCAGGCACCCACCCTCAGCCCCAGAGTCCTGGAAGGAGGGAGGACTTCTGGCACAGACTGAGACCCAACTGCGCTGGCCACTTGATTCTTCCAACGGACCCGTAATTCAACCCAGTGAGGAAACTGAGGCACAAGAAGGCAAAGGACTCTCGGGTCACTAAGCAGATCAGCAGGCAGGGAAGGAATGGATCCCAGCCTGAGAGCACGGAAGCCTGTGTTTCTTCTGCAATGCCGTGCCCAGGGCGGGGGCAGGGGCATCTATCCCTGAGCCGCGCTGTCCTGGACGGGTTCCCGTCCTCCTATGAGCTCTGACCAGCCTGCAGTAGGACAGGCTGAAAAGTGCCCGGCTCCTGGCGGGAGGCCCGGGGACAGAAGGCTGTGGCCCAGGGGCAGCCCCACCCGGACCCCCTTTCTGAGTTCATTGACCCCCTTCTCGCAGGGCAGGGCTCTCCAGAGGGAGCGTGGGCTTATTCCCTCAGCTGCAGGGCGCCAGCCCCTGGGGACAGGGACCCCAGTCCAGGGACAGCCCCTCCGCCGCCGTTTCCTGTCCATGCACCTGTGCGGCGGGGCGGGAATCTGACCCGAGACGGCGGCCGGTCTCCAGGCAGCGAGGATTTATTACCGGCCTCCACCCGGGGCGGACTTTGGACCCGAAGCCAAAGCCGGAGGAGAGGGCGCGAGGGGACCGCAGCGCGGCCGCGATGGTGAGGGGGTCGGGCCGCCGCCAGGCTTGGGGAGGGCCGCGAGCGAGCCGAGTACTTCCCTGACTGTTTTCCTCTCTCTGCTGCAGGCCAAGTTTCTTTCCCAGGACCAAATTAATGGTAGGTTGGTTTGCTCTTTAATTAGCAGCTCCCAGCAAAATGTGGGTCTCATTAGGCGATTCGCTCTGCTCATGTTTTGCTGCCAGGAAGGAAGCGGCCGGCGGGGGAGCTGGGCCCACCCACGGGCAAGGAGTCGGGGGGCAAAGGGGGGTGAGCCTCAAAGGTGGCCATGTGGCTTCATGTTTGTCAGTGAGGTTCAGGAGCTGGGGTGACAGGAGAGAGCTCGCTAGGGTTCCCTCCTGACAGCTGGATTTGGGGGAGCAGGGCCTGGGAGGGAGAGAGAGACCATTAACTTCATGGCTGAGGGCAGGGAAAAAGGAGGGGCTCTGTAATTGCCTGAGAGAGAGGAAAGGGCCGGGTCTGCACTCTCGGGCAGGACGCTTCTACTCTCTGGGCCTCTGTCTCCCCATTTGTAAAATAGGGGGTCAGCTGAAATCCCTTTCGCCCTAGCATCAAGCCTCGTTTTGGTGCGGGCACTTTATTCCATGGGTCCCCCAGTCTGCTGGCCCCCAGCCGGGCTCCAGTTTCAGGCAGTGCAGATCTCTGTTTCCACAAGGCCAAGAGGAAAGAGTTGGGTTACAGAGAACTCGGGGGGCCCAGACTTGGGCCAGGGAAGCCTCGTGGCTGCAGCCCCCCAGCCCCTGGCAGGAGAGGCTCAGGTGGCACAACCTGCTGCTTCTTGAGGCTGTGCCCCTGAACCTGTCCCAGGAGTGGACAGCACTGGGCCTGGCAGCCCACCCCTGGGTGTCCTGTTACTCCAGGTCCCTGCTGAGTCCCTCTCTGAGCACTGGAGGCAAAATCATAGGCACCTTGGGCCCTTGGTGCCTTTGTAACCAGGGCAGGGTCCTGAGAGCCCTAAGTGGGGGGCTTACGGTGACCTGGGCAGGGGTTCCAGAGTTCTGGGTATCCAGAATTTGGTCTAGAGCTGGGGAGGAGTTGTGGGCTCCAGGTGGGCACCTCCCCATGGACCCCTTGAACTCCTTATCCCACCAGGAGGGTTAAGGCCAGAGGAGGGCTGAGCAAGGACTTTTAAAGCACAGGGCCGGAGGGGAGGCCTCTCTTGCCCAGGTCTAAAGGCGGCGGACCCAGGACTGGAGTCCTGCTCTTAGCCTCCGTGCCCGCACCCTACACCTGGTTTTCAGTCTCAATGACCCTCTGGGGCCTTCAAAGCTCCCAGAAGGAAAGAAAGTAATTTCTCTTTGTATCCCAGGGTCTCACACCACGAAAGTGGCCACTAATGCTGAATGAATAAATGAAAGACTGGATGGGGTGGCCTAGTGAAGTGGGAAGAGCAGGGGCTTTGGAGGGAGCAGATCTGGGGTCCGACCACCTCTGAGCCTCAGTTTTCTCATCTGTGAAGTAGGGATAATGATGCCACCTCACTAGGCTGCTGCGAGTTGGGGAGAGACGGGACAATGTCAGTTACCTGCTCAACACTGGGCCAGGCACAGTCCAGGTGAAACCCATATGTGTGCTGGGGCTAGCTTGCTCCAGCTAACAAAAACCACGTTTTTAGGAATTTTCCAAGCCAGCCATTATTAAATAATATAGAATCAAAAGATGTTCCCATCCCAACATCTATACACAAAGTTTAAAAGACAGACCTATTGCAACCAGTAGTGCTGGAGATGTGAAAGAAATTTCAGATTAATGGATATAATTGGTACAAGGGACCAGGTGAGGTGGCTCATGCCTGCAATCCCGGCATTGGGCAGGAGGATTGCTTGAGTCTAGGAGTTCAAGACCAGCCTAGACAACATAGTGAGACCTTGTCTCTACAAAAAAATTTTTAAAAATTAGCCAGGTACGGTAGTATGCACCTGTAGTCCCAGCTACTCAAGAGGCTGAGGCAGGAGGGTTGCTTGAGCCTGGGAGTTAGAGGCTGCAGTGAGTTATCATGATGCCACTGCATTCCAGTCTGGGTGACAGAGCAAGACTCTGTCTCTAAAATAAAGTAAAACAAAACAAAATAAAATAATAAAAATAATTGGTACAAGGGTGAGAAATACTTTAACAGTAGATCACTTATCAGATTTTATGACAATACATGCATTGGAAAAAATTGCATTCATTGGCATCACCATTTGTCAAGCTGTGGTTGAATCACAACTGTAGGTTGGCAATGAATCTGAGTTGGCGAAACTCATTTGTGTTAGTAAGTTGGCTAGATGGAATTTATAATAAAGACTATTGCATATTTTATTATTTGAAAGTTGCATGCTATGTATTCTATATGTCTGTAAAGTGTATAATAAACATAAATGTAATGTCATCTGAGCCAGTTAAACCTTCAGCACACAATGGGTGTCATCCTAGGACTAGGACCTGTGTCAGGGGACAGCTCCTTCAGTAGCCTGGAGGCTGGGGGCAGGGCTGTGAGCTCACAAGTGCCCCCAGCTGTAATGATGCTGATGATGTGATGATAATGATAAGTCATCTCTCTCTGCCAGGCCTTCCTGGAGGGGTTTCTGGTGCTCAGGCAACCCAGAGGCGTTATTAACCCCACTCCCAGAGGAGTTGTGTTTGCAAAGGTCCCCTGGGAGTCTGGATGTCCTGCTGTCTCCTCAGCTCTCAGGGAGCAGGGGCAGTGGGGAAGAGGAGAGGGAAGGGAGGGGCAGGAGGAGGGGAAGGGGAGCCAGGGAACATACAGGGCACTCAATTAAATTTGAATCGCCGACCAACAACAATTATTTTTTAGTGTAAGTATGTCCCATGCAAAACTTGGGACATACTTAGACTAAAAATTTATTCATCGTTTATCTGAATTCAGTTTTCCTTGGCAATTCTGCATTCTCATTTGCTGTATCTGGCAACCTTAGTGGGGTGGGGAGGGCGAGGAGAGGGAGGAGGAGCTGGGCAGGGGACAGCAAGGGAGAGGACAGGACAGGGAGGGCGGTGGTGCGGAGAGTGACAGACCGTGACTGACTCTCGCTTTTGGGCTATGCAGAATACAAGGAATGCTTCTCCCTGTACGACAAGCAGCAGAGGGGGAAGATAAAAGCCACTGACCTCATGGTGGCCATGAGGTGCCTGGGGGCCAGCCCAACACCAGGGGAGGTGCAGCAGCACCTGCAGACCCATGGCATAGGTGAGTGAGCTGGGGCCTGGGGAGGGGCCCACAGGTGGGCGCAGACAGCGGAGGTGTGGAAAGCTCAGCAGTTTTTGAGGGCCAGGTGGCAGCGAGTTATCTCCGGGGCTGGCAGGTGCTCCATGCCTCACTCGGCTTGAGTCCTCACAGCAGCAGGTGACACCCCATCTCACAGCGGACCCCACGATCCAGGCATTCCAACAAGTTTGTCACAAACTGTCACAGTGCCTACAGTGATCCCAATGTTGTTTCTATAGAAAAAGGTCCCTTTGTTGTGTGTGTGCTGTGTGCATAGCTATGACGTGGGCGCTCTCCAGTCCCATTTTACAAGCCAAGATCAAGGTCCACAGCCAGTAAGTAACTTGCGCAAGTTCTTGAGCCAGTGGTGGAATCAAGATCGGAACCCAATTCTTCTGATTTCAAAGACCTGAAAATGATGCAATGCTGCTAGAGAAAAGACTGGAAGAAACCCACCCAAAACGTTACCGTGTGTTCTCTCTGGTGCTGGGATTGTGGGTGATTTTCAACAATGGGAACATATAGGACTTCAAAATCAGAAACAAACGAGTTTTGCATTTTGGGTTTTTGTTTTTTAAGGATGAAAAAGAGACTGGTTTGCGAGGCTGAGGCGGCTGTTTGCACTGGGGGCTGGACACTGGGGAAAGAGGGACTGGCCCAGGAGAGGGGGTGGCCTGGGAAGAACACTTGACCTAGAGCCCACAGGCCACTTCTCGGTTCTGGCACTCAGCTCCCTCACCTCTCCGATGGGTCACCACTGTCCACGAGGGTTACTGAGGTCCCACCAGAGCGTGCCTGCAGCGGGGCTGGAAGCTCATCCTGGGGCAGGCCAGGCTGGGCCCAGGTGGCTCTGAAGGCCTGCAGCCTGGTGATGGGGGCTCGGTGGTCTGATACCCGAGATCCCCCATTTTCAGCTCCAAAGGGGGTGGTTTCCTTGATTTCTGCTTCTCTAAACAGGGAGTTGTGGTCAGGGGAAGTGGTTTCTGCAGTTGTGGCTGGCCAGGGCTTGGGCCAGGGCCCCCAGGGGTGCCTGGAGGACGGTTGGGGTGGAGGCTGCGGTGAGGTGAGTGCCCAGGCTGGGACTGCGGCTGAGGCCAAGTGGGGTCACCCGTCCATCCTGGTGGTGGCAGCCCAGGGGGGTGGGCCTATGAGCCTGTTTCCCTCTGGCGCAGGCCAGGAGGGACACACTAGAAGGCAGAGGAGGCGCAGCCCGTTGTGGTCCTGCCCTGCTCCGTGACGTCACTGCATACCAGGAGCTGTCTCCTCGGTAGGCAGAGCGGGGTGATAATAACCTCGGTCACTGGGAATGTTGTTGAAATGAGGAATGGCCAGTCCAGTGAGTGGCCCGGAGGGGCTGTGTCCTCTTTGCCACAACCACTGCCCTGTCCTGGCGCTCGCTGAATTAGGTGCCCTCGAGAGAGCCCTGCAGGCTGGGCAGGAGGCCAGCTGGCTTCCCCAAGAAGAGCCGTCTCCCCCTTGCTCACTGTGCTGTGTTTGGGGGTTTCTAGACAGAAACGGAGAGCTGGATTTCTCCACTTTCCTGACCATTATGCACACACAAATAAAGCAAGAGGACCCAGAGAAAGAAATTCTTCTGGCCATGTTAATGGCGGACAAGGAGAAGAAAGGTTACATCATGGCGTCCGAGCTGCGGTCTAAACTCATGAGACTCGGGGAGAAGCTGACCCACAAGGAAGGTAAAAGCCCGGGGCCTGTCTCCCAACAGTAGGAGGGGGGCAGGCAGGTGGGGGAGGACACCAAAGCCCAGTTGATGCCCCCAGGACTGTGCAGCCCCCTCAGTCGCTGCAGGCCCAGAGGACTGTGAGCGGATGTCCTGCCAGGTGAGCGCTGGACTGGAGCCTAGGGAGGAACGAGGCCCAGATGGGAGAGGGGTGAAGTCGGCCAGGTGAAGGGACAGCCCGGGGAAAGCCCAGCTAGGGTCCACAGGCAGCAGGGCATCTACTTGGGCCTTACCCCATGTTTATGCTCTCACTGTGGGTCATTTAGTGCATTTGACACCCCAGGAGCCCACGTGTCCCCTTCTACTGATAAACAGGTGAGGTGAGTGGCTTCTGTGCGGCAGAGCTGGGAGTCACGCAGGCAGGTCTGCGAGACACGAGCCCCCGCCACTCTCACCACAGTGGTTTCTGAAGTTGCCGCTGAGGTCAAGGGTTTCCAAATTTGCTCCCTTTCCTCCCGACTCAGGCAGCTCTGGGACAGCTGGAGAGGCATTCCTGGTCACTCACCCTGCAAGGGGGCCTTTGCTGCACACCTTCCAGCAGCCCAGCACTCCCTCCTGGCTTTCCTGGGAACGCCCTTTGCACATTGTAAAGAGGACCCCAGCGCTGGGCCATTTGCAGTTTCCAGCCTACCCGGCCCACTGCAGGGGCCAGTCCTGCTCTGCCCCCAGAGGCCGTGTCCCCCACCCATGAAGCCTGAAGTTTCTAGCGAGCCTGCCCTGCTTCCCTGTGGTTGGGATGGGAGGGCTGGGCTTGGCCACAGTGGGGTGCAGGAAAAAGGCGTCAATAACTCCTGGCCTTTAGCCTCTGCTCACATCACAGCAAACCTCCGGAGGGGTTTTAAGGTTATGGTTTAAATCAGATTTGAATCCTGGCTTCCCCTGTCCAGGGGACCTCAGATGAGTTTCTTAACCTCTCTCCCCCTCGTCACCTTCCTTGCTGGAAATGAGGTCTCAGTGGGCAATTCCTCAGGTCCCTCCAAGAGCTACCATTTTATAAACCAGTCTGCTCAGATTTGTTATCTGCTGTCACAAAGGCACAGCACAGAGCATTTAAAAATAGCGCTACAACAGGCAGAGTCACCTCCCCCCGCGTTTTCGGGCTTGCCCCTGTCACGATCTTGCCTCTTACTGTGGCTGTTCGTGTGAACCCAGGAAGACATTGGCTGTCCTTCCCTCTCAGGCTCCGAGGACACTGCTGGGCCCCTGAGGTACCCGGTGGAGTGTTAGCAGAGAGGGAGCAGGGCCTTAATTCCACGATTAACAATTCCCGTCTAAAGCAACATCGTGGCCCCTTCACTCACGCACATCATTTGGTTAGCAAGCAAAGGAACATTTCAAAGAAACTGGTTTGTGCTCCGAACAAGCAGAGACCAATTTCCCTCCTCGCTGTGAGGACAGGAAGGATAGCAGAAGGAGGAAGCCTTTACCTTGGATGACTAAAAGGCAATTTCCAGTTTCATTAAGAAGCATCCTTGGAGCAGCTGGAGAAGGCCTCAAGGGGTGGCCTGGGGACAGGCTGACTTCAGCACCTGGCTTTTTATGGGTCTTGGTTTCGAACTCCTGACCTTGAGCGATCCTCCCGCCTCGGCCTCCCAGAGTGCTGGGATTACAGGTGTGAGCCACCGCGCCCAGCCTTTTTATGGGTCTTGGAAGTGAGGCACGGTGGCCGGCGGCCTAGCCAGGATGCACAATCTCGCACTCAGCACCGCCCTGCCCGGCTGCCCTCCCCCAACCCAGGCAGGATGAGGCTGCAGCCCCAGGCCTCAAGCCTGTTCCCTGGGACAGTTTTAACCAGTGGGCTGACAGTAGCAGCTTCTCCATGAAATGGGCTGAATTACAGTCTCCTCAACATTCCCAAAATATTTGAAACCGCCATCGGCTTAAGTACAGAGCATAGTAATTATACTTTCGAGGATGGCTAAGCAGAAAATCGCGGGGTTTTTCCTAACTGTTGAGAGTCACGTGTGGAGGGTGTCTAGGGCCGGGAAGCTGACACAGGGCAGTGACAGAGTTTTTGCAGGAGGGTGAGGATGGTCCAGAGAGCTGCCAAAGGTAGTTTGGCCCCAGGAGGCCACCATGGAGAATACAAGCCGAAATGGCTCTTCTTGCCAGCGCCTGGGACAAACTAGTATTTTGTCTCAGGAATCTAGAACCAGAAGAAACAAGCAAATGAAGTGACTTTTTTTTTTTTTGAGCAGTGTAGAACAATGGCAGTTTTGTATGCTTTGAGCTTTCAGCACAGTTGGATTTATTTTTCTCTCATAAACCCCCACCCCGCCCCCCAAAGCGCACTTTTTAAAAGGAGGTAATGGTAGCAGATACCGCTTGTCACTAAGTCCTCAGTGTGGGGGCAGGGCGGTGAGGGGTGCCAATTTGGAAGGGAAGGCAGGCCACAGCCTGGGCTGGCACGGCCCAGGATGGAGCTGCCGGGATGCCTGTTCTGCTGGGAGGCTGGGAGAGGGGGGTTGTGGAAGGTAAAAAAATCCAGCCCAAAGGTTTCTAGAAATAGAAATACAGGCACAAGGGTACACATATTTTCTTTAAAAAAAATAAATACATAAAGCACAGGGTGGCTTCGATGACCGAGTCCTCACCAGCACACAGCGCTACTCCCTGCCCCTGCAGAAAACCCGATTAGCTCAAAATTGAATCAGCGGTCTCCAGAGGGTAAGGGATGGGTTGTCCCTTTCTGTTCACTCATTGACTTCCTGGTCTATGGGAACAGTCAACTGAACACTCGGGGGAGGCCCATGGGGAGCCCCAACCCCCAAAGAACTTGCTGTTTTATAACGAGGCACTAAAGCCAAACTGAAAAATTAATGTGATTTATTGCAGTGGACGATCTTTTCAGGGAAGCAAATATCGAACCAAACGGCAAAGTGAAGTATGATGAATTTATCCACAAGGTCACCATTCCTGTGCAGGACTACTGAATGAGGAGAACACGAGAGAGCCTCCCCTGGGCCTGAAAACTTGGACTGATTAATTTTTAAAAAGAAAAGTGTTCTTTTCACTCTAGGGAGATGGCAAACAGAGCAGCAAGACGACATTACCCAACTGTAGCAGAGGATAACTAGCAATAATAAATGCTGTCAGCCACGGTATTAGCGTGTCTTTAATAAAAGATTTGTATTGATTTCAGTAACTACAGGGAAAGCGCCTATGGTTTGGAGCCGGGCCTGCGTTCCAGTCCTGGCTCTGCCACTTCCCAGCTGTGTGATTTTGGGTAAATCCTTTCACCCCCTGAAGCTTCAGGATCCCTCACGAAAGCTGAATTCCTACTTCCTACCTCATGGAGCCCGTTGCGGAAGGACTGAGATAATGTCTTGAAAATGCCTTTGCGACCTGTAGGGCATTGTGGAAGCCTGAGTTAGCAGGGCATGCTTCTCCTAAAAAGGGCAATCTACCAAAAGACCTTATTCTGTATTTGGGTGCTGGAACCATCTTCCACATTTCCAAGCTAAAGCCAGTGCTAGCTGAGAAGCAGCAACAAAGCTAAAACAAATAAACACGGCGACGTTTCTTGCAGCACCACAGCCCGCTTACAGATTCTCATTTCCAGCTCAACAGACAGTGACAGAGCTCAGGGTCTTCATTCATGAACAGAGTGGAAACACACACGCTAAAGTGAGGCAGCATCCGCTGAGCAGTGGGAAGTGGTCTAACTTTAAATGCCACCCCAGACGAAAGCAGAGGATGTGAGCTTGCATCACTGAGGCCTTGCGGAGCTTGAGAAGACCCTTCCCAATGCTCCTGTCAGAATTGTGAGCTGTTCCCTGGGCTTTGCTATTAGGCAGAGAGGTTCCAGGATGTTCTGTTCAAGTGGCCCAGACTGATCATGGCCACTTCCCCAGGACTAAGGGAGAGAATTACGGGGAGTAACAGGCCACGGCCAGGATACAAGAGCCCTGGAAAAGTGTAGTAGGGGCAGCAGGGCTTCAGGAGCCCTTCCAGCTCAAGTGGCTTTGAGTTACAAAGCCAGGTGCCAGGCTGGTGCTGCCAGGGATTCAGAGGTGCCTGTGCACTTGTCAAATCTACGGATCCATTGGTAGGGTCGGCACACCCCTAAAAAAGGGCTGGAGTACCACACCAGCACAGGTGGCGAAGGGGTGAGGTATGGTGCTATTAAGTATACAACGATTTTCACGATACATGTATCAAAATTGGGCTCTCTGGACTGTGTTGTTTTCTAACAGTGCCTGAGTGGCTAAAGCAGAAGAAAACCAAGTCAAGAAGGGGGTATGTCTTCTGGGAGGTTATACAAGACACATTTTTTACTAAAGGCTGGGCACTTGGAAAACTTCAGGGGACAAAAGAGTCAGTCTTAGGGCAACCACCTCACCCATGTTGTATAGCTTCAGATCAAAGCAAGGTCCTGAGAAAGGTGATTCATTTTTCTAAGTGTAATTGCCAATGGGAGTGAGCAGGAATTCCGAGGAGCTGTAGAGAAGGGTTTTGGAGGTCAGGGTGAGGGGCAGGCGGTCAATAACTCAAATACCAATTAGGTAAAGTTGTGGTCATGTGCCTGGGGAGCCCAGGTCCACAAGGTACAGGAGCAGATGTGGGTTTTGTGGGGTCTGAGGTCTATATGATTTGGCAGCCTACTTTAAGAATACAAACACAGAAAGGCAGAATTTCTGGGGCTGCTCCCAGGACCCTGGAAGAGGCCAGAGCAAGTGAGGGCCCTGGTGCTCAGCCTTAATTACCTCCTGGTTAATCCACCGGAGGGCTGGTTGGACCTTGGTCCCCCAGAGAGAACTGATGTATTTCATCTTTCAGGCAGGGCTCAAGGGTCCGAGACCCATACCTCTTTTGAACTCCTGTCATGGATATTAGGAAGCAAATCCTGCACAGCCAATCTGGAATACCAAGGAGTAGATGGGGGATTGATACTGATGATTTAGATGGATAGGAAAAGGAAGTTCTGGACTAGAATAATAAAAGAAGATATTTTCCCTCAAAGCTCTTTTATGTCTAGAAAACTGAATGTTCTCAGTATGGTTTTAAAGCAAATTTTATGAATCTCATTTGCTTAACAGGTATCTGAAGTATAGCTTGCCAAAAACCACACACTGGTGTGGAGTGATCGTTAGAACCTGGGGCTCCTCTTCACTGACTCACTGTTCTTAAGTTAAGGGAGTTCAGTGGTCCGGAGCCTAAGATCCTGTGAAGTGTTCCAATTGATTTAAACCTCCACCGGAGGAAAGGCTTTTTACACTACTCCTGTCTTGGTTT
Source organism: Lepilemur ruficaudatus (assembly GCA_963574885.1). Classification (NCBI taxonomy): domain Eukaryota; kingdom Metazoa; phylum Chordata; class Mammalia; order Primates; family Lepilemuridae; genus Lepilemur; species Lepilemur ruficaudatus. The sequence goes on from CAUYRT010066459.1 coordinate 11,672, forward strand.
CATGTTCATTCCTGAAATTCCAGTTGGTTTACCTAGCAACTAGTGTTGTTTACAAAAAAGGCCATGGTGCTAGTAGCACTCAAATTGCAGATATTAAATAGATTTTAACCAACAGATGCTATGGTTCATTACAGAGCTAGCCATATTTCAATAAAAAAGGTAAATGATGGCTGTATATTCATTACTTACCTCACAGCATGCAGCAAGAGAGTAAGTTACTTGTCATGCTTTGAAATCTCGGGATGACAGGTACTTTGGAAGCACATATCATTATCACTTGTGTTATAGGGATTGTCCCCTTTTATACCCAGCAGTATTATTTTACAGAAGACAAATTAACTGAAGGCTTTTCTTTTATTACATCTAAAGAGCTCTACATAAACAGGTAACATTCAATAGGTAAACAATTTTTTTTCCAATGCATGTAATAAATATTTTCACTTGGTACTTTTATACAAACTGACATTGGTCTACTATACATTTTTAAAAGCCATTTTACTGGTTTGGCATGCGGTATGGAAATTCTAAGAGAGAAAGTTTTAAGGCAATGAATCACAGATTTAAGTTCATGGAATTTATGGTAACTTTTATATCTGCTTATATACATTTTCCCCTTTGTTAATTAAACAATTAACAGCAGCACACTCTGGGACCACCAGCTATTCTCCTCCCCTCTTTCTGAAATCTAAGCTTTGTGTTTAATTAAAAAACAGAATTCAACATGTGCTGATAAAACAAAACTCTTACTAAAATAATTTCAAATGTGCTTTAAAAAGTCCTGAAGATCTTTTAAGTTGTATGTATTTAAAATTGAAATTATTTTAAAAACAATGTTCTTTGCACATTAATTTACAAATACGATATATTTGCATTCAGTTTCAACACTTGACTCAAAGGAAAATCTGTCAAGAAATCACATTTTTCAGAAGCTTAAGTGAATCTTTCCTAAGTCAGTAATGATATAGAATTGTGATGTCTAAATTAACAATAGAAAAAATGTTAATGCTCAAAATAAATTAGTCAACCAAGTGTGGCATGGTTAAAGGTCAATTGCTTTTTAAAAAAAGATGTGTCCAATAATGCCCACAAAGTAATTAAAAGCCACTTCAACTCTGCTAGTCAAACAGCTACTTTATCAAAGATGTGTGCATACAGATGGATATACACACATGCACACACAGTACGAACATAGGCACACCTACTACGAAAGACCAAGGCAAGGGGGATGGTGGCAACTTGACTAAAGATTCTGAGAGTTGCTATTTATCCACAGACAGCATGTCCACGTTGGCATGGGTTGGGGAGTCAGGGTGGACTAAGGAAAAAAAAAGAAATGAAGTGACTATGTGCGCTTTTTTTTTTTTTTAACTTAGGAGATAAAGATGTAGTGCACGAAAGACTGATTGATACTGACCATGCAACCAACAGAGGGATAACTATTACTTAATGCAACATTTTAGAAAGTCAGTAACTGAAGGAAACTAACTCCCCACAGAGTGGAATGAACTAAAAAGAAAGACAGCTGAATGGTTAGTTTCTCACATGGAGACAAAAGCCACTGATCAGACATTTATTTCTCCCTATTACCTGTTCTTCCCTTAGGTTGGTATAATGTAGGACACAGGGAAATTAACCCCCTCCAAAACTGGGCTGAAGAAAGTAGAGGGAAAGTAGAGGGATGGGTTTTCAATTGGGTCATTCAAAGAGCTTGTAAGTCAGCATCATATACAAAGTTATCGATCAGAATTTTTGAGACCACTGACAACAATGACAGAAAAACAAAAACAAAAATAGGAATAAAGAAAACTATTCATTTTACCATAAGCAGTTGAATTAACAGAAATATGTTTCCTATTGCCAGAAATAACTCTTCACAATTTTAATTTCTACCCCAATCCAAATTTAGACACAAATTACGGTACTATTAGACATTAGCTTAAATTAATAGGGCAAGTGTTTGCTCACCACAACACCAGATTCATTTAAAAACTTAACTATTTCCTGTTTTACCTAACAATGAATCTGGGTTTTTTATTATTATTATTGCAAATTGTTTTGTGACTATAACTCAGCCATTTATGTGTGGAATACACATGCGTAGGGGAAGGCTATGTAACTCACTTGTTACTCACACACACTTGTTTATAAATACATATATACACACACACATATACATATCAACACCAACTTTTTTTTTTCAAAATTCAAGTCAACAATTTAGTGGCAGAGATGCTGGAAAAACAGATATTATTTTTAGATGCCACACAGTCATGTGAACCATTAATTTTATCATACAAATGAAGTACAGCCATCTTGAATTCTACCTGGATTAAAGTAGATCATTTTGTTACCAATGCAAAGTTTAAAACTACAAGTTTATACACAAAGGTGGTCCTTCAATCAGCTTTGAGAACATTAACAGCTGTGATAGAAAAATCCAGTCTGGAAAAACGGCAATCATTATGCCCCTTCTTTATCTTTTCCGTTAAACTTGCATTCCCAATCAACTAAAAATATTTTCCACACCTGAGATCATACCTTCTCTGATGAGGATTTCAGAACGTAAGTAGAACCACTTTTCCTTTCCTCCAACCCTTATTCATCTCCTGAAAAACAGTTTTCAATATATTTACATGTTCCGTTATTAATAAGAGTAGATTAGACTGATCCACGAATTCTAAAAAAAATGACTTTCCTATGTCATACTTGTTAAAAACGTGAAGAAAAAAATAAACAAGGTAAATAGCCTAAGAAAACAGGTACACTCAGGACCAGAGAGTAAAAATGACTAAGGATCAAACACATTTTGAATTTCAACTGTTTATCAAATAGATTTCTACAGATTGACATGTGTGGTGCATTGTATTTTCCAAACTGAATGTACTTTTAGGATAATTGACTGTGTATCTTTCTTTTTAAGGTGATGAAACCTTACCTCTGTCAGCTGCAAAAGACATGCAACAAGGCTTTCTAAACTTTTTTTACTTCCTACTTTGGTACGAAGATCTTACATGAAAACTTGTTACTCTGTGGCCAAAAAAAAGCAGGTACTCACAGACTTGGTTTAGATACACAATACTGGCAATCCAGATTTAGAATAAAGAACTAGACTAAAGTGTATTATTCACAGGTCTGCTAAGCCTACTTCTTACCCAGACAGCTTTATTCCAATATCTCTAAAACATATTCTCAGGGAGTATATAGCAAATAAGAGAGAATATGTGATGGAGAACATGCAATTGGGATAGTTGATAAAGATGCTCACACGTGAGTTCAAGACCTTCAAAAGCACGTTGAGGAAAGCAAGCAACTGATTATATTAACTGAACGCACACTTGGGAGGAAAGGGAACAGTAATGACAGAAAAATACACACAGACACACACACTGAACACACACCCCCACGAGCCATGTCCTGAATACACAGGGAATGCAGTGGGACAGATGAGCTTTATAACTTAAGGCTGGATAAAATATGCACACACACACAAACAGAATCCAAGGCTGTCATTTTTAGAAAATGGAAATCAAACTATCCCCCCCAACCCCCTCCCCACAACAAAGAAAACCCCACAATTTAAAACTTCATACATGCAATTCCTTTTCTGTTATTGCAAATAAAATAATGCCATTGAAGTAAAATAAAACCAAAACCATAGGACAAATGATGAAAAATCTTCAGAATCCAGAAAAAATGAACTGAAGGTGGTTTGTGGGTGCTTGTTTTTTCTTTTTTCTTTTCTTTTCTTTCCTTTTTTTTTTTAAACAAGTGTTTTATCAGACAGGCAGTCTTAGATTTATATACAAAAGTAAAACTGAAAATATAGTTTTGTTCTCTGTACATTTCTTTTAATTTTTTCCCTAAAAAAAGGAAAAAAAAACACGCTTGTGTACTTTTCTAAACAGAATAAGGTAAAACAGAGCACAAAGTTCTCTTCTTTCTGCCAAGTTCATTTAATCTGGGATGGGGACGGGAGCAGCAGGGGCCAGGCGATCAGTCCAAGGAGATAATGTCTGGTATGATGCCAAAGATGGACGCCGTGTCCGCGCCGCTCCTGTTTGTGACGGTGTGGCTGTGGCTCTCCCTTAAGCTGTTGGAGGATACCAGGCTGCTGTTACTGCCACTGCTGCTTCCATTGGTGGTTGGCAGAGAAGTGCTGCCGCCTGCACTTAACTGATCGAGAAACATCTGCGAGGAGGTATACGGAAAAAACCGAGACGAGTGTAGGAGGTCTTGATCATCTGAAACTGCTGCTGCTGCGGCGGCAAGCAAGGAGGTGTTGTAATGCTAGGGAGGGAACAAAGACAAAAGCATGTCATTATACTTATAAATTAATACATTTTCTTCTCGGCAGAATGAAGTCCTAAATTTAATATATCCTGAGTTATACCGTATTTCTGAAACATTGAGTAAGACATTTTGTAAAATCAAATGGCCTCATGTAATGACTGGAGCGCTAATCTTGAGTGACATTTTTGTATCTGAAACTGGGGGAAAATACAAAGTAAAATTTTTATTGTTCTTTGTTTTAATTAGCATTGCAAGCAATTCTTGAAATTCTATTTCCCAACAAGCATATGCTCAGAAGCAGCAGGAAAGAGGACAGTCACCCACCTCCTCTTAAAGAGGTATTTAGCCAAGAAATCTACTAGTCAATCTGACTCACTGCCCTCTGTTCCTTTAGAAAACAGTACGGGAAACCAACAGTTAGACACCGTTCTTATGGTATATGCAGGCACTGCTGAAGCTAAGGATTTTTATTTAAATTCTTAAAGCCATAACAATAATGGGTATGATCACTCTAAATTTTCCAAGTAAATTTATTCTTTCTCTTGGCTACATATCATACTTTTAAATACAGTCATGCGTCGCTTAACGATGGGGATACGTTCTGACAAATGCTAGGCAATTTCACTGTTGTCCAAACATCAGAGAGTAGTTACACAGATCAAGATGGTATAGCCTACTATACACCTAGGCTATATGGTACAGCCTATTGCTGCTAAAGCTGTGAACCTGTACAGCATGTTACTGTACTGAATACTGTAGGCATTTGTAATACAATGCTACGTAATTGTGTATATAAAAATACCTAAACATAGAAAAAGTACAGTAAAAATACAGTATAAAAGACAAAAAATGGTACACCGGTATTTGGTACTTACCAGAAATGGAGCTTGCAGGACTGGAAGTTACTCTGGGTGAGTCAGTGAGTGAGTGGTGAGTGAATGTGAAGGCCTAGGACACTACTGTACACTACTGCAGATTTTATAAACACTTAGGCTACATTAGATTTATAAAAAAAATTTCAATGTCTTTCTTCAATAATTAACTAACCTTAGCTTACTGTAACTTTTTTACTTTATAAACTTAATTTTTTAACTTTTTGACTTTTAATAACAAATTAAAACACACACAATATAGCTGTACAAAAATATTTTCTTTCTTTATATCCTTATTCTATAAGCTTTTTTCTATTCTTATTTTTTTACTTAACTTCTTTGTTAAAAACTAAGGAACAAACACACACACATTAGCCTAGGCCTACGCAGAGTCAGATCTTCAATATCACTGTCTTCCACCTCCACGTCCTGCCCCACTAGAAGGTCTTCACGGGCAGTAACACACACGGAGTTGTCATCTCCTATGGTAACAATGCCTTCTCCTGGATACCTCCTGAAGGACCTGATGAGGCTCTTCTTGAGGAAGTATCACTCTTTTCAGAAATATGTCCATGGTGGTTTGCTTGGTTTGTTTCTTTGTTTTCATCATAGATTGGCTTGTAAGTAGACAGTGCACCACAAACATTCCTCTCTATCAAGGAAAACCTTTCAATGCTGGGGTCCATGTTTTCAAACTTTTTAAGGAACTTGCTGAGGTTTGCGAAACATTCTGCTAAATGCTTCACTGTGAATCTTCTTGGGGGTTCTTCTTTTTCTTCACCTGCAGTTTCCTTTTCTCTTGCCTCTTCTTCGGCTACGCATTCCTGTTCCAGTTCCAACAACTCCTCATTAGTCAATTCCTCAGGAACCACCTCTAGGAGCTCCTCAATGTGGTCCTCATCCACACCCAGGTTGAAGTCGTCTGCCATCTCAACTACAGCCTTGTCGACTTTTTGCAACCTCCTCAACCTTGGCAAATCCTTTGAAGTCACAGACAAATTTCCTGAGTGCCTTTTTCCAGATGCCATTCACACACTCCTTGGTGATATCACCCCAAGCCCAAGCAAGGTTCTTGATGCAATCATAGCTCCTGTACTCCTTCCAGAATTGCACCAGTGTCTTCTCAGTGTCTTCCTCAGTTGCAGCAATCACCTGGGCAAAGGACCTCCTGATGTCGTAGGCTGTAAAAGTTGCTATAACTCCTTGATTCATTGGTTGGATCAAAGAGGTGGTATTTGGAGGGAGAAATACCACTTTGATACGGGGATGAAGATCACCAATAAGAGGAGGATATGCAGGAGCATTATCAAAAATAAGCAAAATCTTGAATGGTGTGTTGTTCTCCAAACAGTACTTCTCCATTTCGCGGCACAGCAATTCAGGAGAGCATCTTGGAAGAGGAGCTGGGTCATCCATCACTTCTTGTTGTTCCTATAACACACTGGCAGTGTGTGCTTACTGATGTGCTTGAAGGCCTTGTGGTTCTCACTATGCCAAATCACAAAAGATTTCAATTTGTAGCCTGTAACATTGCCATCAACCAAAACTATTATCCAGGCCTTAAAAGCCTTGAAACCTGGCAATGGCTTGGCCTCCTTATGGACGGAAGTCCTTTCAGACATCCCTTTCCCGGCAGGGAGGTTTCATGCACATTGCAGAGTTGCTCTGGCAGGTAATTTTCCTCTACAATTAGCTTATCTAGAGTTTCCAAAAATTCTTCAGCTGCCTTCACATCAGCACTCAGACTCACCACTCACTTTCACATTATGTAATGAATAATGATTCTTTTTTTTTTTTTGAGACAGAGTCTCACTCTGTTGCTCGGGCTAGAGTGCCGTGGCGTCAGCCTAGCTCACAGCAACCTCAAACTCCTGGATCAAACGATCCTCCTGCCTCAGCCTCCTGGGTAGCTGGGACTACAGGCACGCACCACCACGCCTGGCTAATTCTTTATATATATATATATTTTTTAGTTGTCCAGCTAATTTATTTCTATGTTTAGCAGAGACAGGGTCTCGCTCCTGCTCAGGCTGGTCTCGAACTCCTGAGCTCAAACAATCCTCCTGCCACGGCCTCCCAGAGTGCTAGGATTACAGGCGTGAGCCACCACGCCCGGCCTGAGTAACCATTATTGAACTGTTTAAACCTCCCAGAGCTAGCAGTAAATTTAACATCATAGTCGGGTCCAGCCTTTTCTTTCAACATCTCCAACAAACTTTTTGCCTTGCCCATGATCATCACGGTGCTGACAGGGATCTGTTTCTGTGTCTGGTCTCCAATCCAGGTCATCAGAAGTTTCTCCATATCTGAATAAAGGCCCTTCTCGAATTTTTGTTAATGTTGTTGCTTCAGTGAAGCAGGCCCTGTAACAGCTTCCATTGCTTTGTTCTTGTTCTTTAAGATGGCAGCTGTGGTGGAGTGGGACACGCCTGACTGGGGAGCAATGACCATCACTGATTTTCCACCTTCATAGTCTTTAATCACTTTTAATTTCATTTCCAGGTCAATCACTCGACATGGCCCCTTACTGGCAACATTAGATGTGGCTTTTGTACCCTTAGGGGCCATGATGAACAAAAAACAGGAGATTAAATCAAGCAAGAGAGAAAACGCTGGGATCAAGAGATGTGGCAAACACAAGATGAGTGAGGCTGTGCTGCCACGACACACCAAACTGTTTTACAGTAAACTCTTTTTTTTTTTTAATAAGTAGCAGGAGTACACTCTAAAATAATGATAGAAAGTATGGTATAGTAAATATATAAACCAGTAACACAGTCATTTAATATCAAGTATTATGTACTGTACATAATTGTATGTGCTAGACTTTTATACGGCTGGCAGCGCAGTAGGTTTGTTTACACCAGCTTCACTACACACACACGTAACGTCTTACACTGTGACCGACACCAGTAGGCAACAGGAATTTTTCAGCTCCATTATAATCTTACAGGACCACCGCTGTACACACGGTCTATTGTTGACCAAAACGTCATTATGCAGTGCATGACTGTATTTTTATTATACAATTAAAATAACAGTATTTTTTTAAAAAAAACCAACATACCTGATTGTCTCCTGATAAGAAAGGAAAGAAATCTAATCCTGTGGGAGAAAAAATTATTTTAGCTTTGGAAAAAACAAACAAAAAAACTCCTCCAAATGCCCCAATATGTCAAAAACAAATACAAGTCTTAAATGCTACATCATTTAGATTTAATTTAAACATGAAGAGTTGAGCTAAATGTTTTCTGTCTCTCCCGTTTCTAGATTATTAAGGGTGAAGATCAAGCTTCCGCAATGATTTGTCCTCCTGTAACTTCACTTAGGGGACTTGGGCCATGCTGCCCTGTTAGATGGAACGCGCACCCTCAAACCGGCACAGCACCTTTTACAAATGCTCTCACACACTCCTTTTTAGTAACCTTTCAATCTACTCTAAGCTGCTCCTCACAAGCATCTCATAAGGTAATTATTTTTGGCCTTGTTTTGCAGGCAAGAAAGTTTGAAGTTGAAAGATTAAGCAAATTATAGCACACATTTGCTTTATCTTTCTCAAATTTGCTCACTTGTTCCCATCTGTACCAGATTCTAACTGAGAGATGCTGCCTGGCATGAGGGAGATCTGCGTGCCTGTTCCATACGGAAGGACCAGTCCTGAGCCCTGGCTGCCCAGGATTCTGTACAAGTAGATCTCTTCCAGTTCAGTCTCATCTCCACCACCATCGTGCAATGTGACGAAGAGCAAGGAAACCAACACAAATGAAATGCCTCATTGTGATATCTAAATATCTAAACTTGGGGAAAAGCACAACAAGCAGATGTAGATAAAAATACGACAATAATACAAACACAGTAGGGATCCACCCACTACTTACACTAGAACAGATTACAATCTGAGGACTTACAAAGTGCACAGCACTGTGGTTCTTGATAGTGATAGTATGTTTCATATATGTAGCAAAAGGTATGGCAAGTTACCCAACTGTTAAGACCAGCCATAACTTCTAGGGAGTGGGCTTGGAGGACAGGTAGAGGGAAACTTTGATTTTATGTTTTGAATTTCCTACACATAAAGCTTTTTGTAATAAAAGAAAAGATTCTGTTAGGTTGTATGACTAATATACAAATTATTAAATTATATATGAGGACTAATAATTCTTTTTGATAATGTAAATGATTATTATGAACTCAAATATTATACAAATGAGTATACTAATTTCAAACTGCTTTTGAAAAGAAGGATCAGGCTTACTAGAACAAAAACTAAAAACTTTCAAATGTCTCTATTCAGCATTATCTAAAAGATAATGCAACACAGTTACGCAGAATGCCTGCTGCATTAAAACTAAAATTACGGAACAAAATATAATGCTCATAAATATCAAAATTTAAAGCCACATATTGGACATCATCTAAAAACAACTTACAGAGTACTTTGAAGCTCACAAAACCTAAAGATCATTGTACTAGTTTTACCACTGGGAGTAAAACACTAGCTATTAATAAAGATGCAATTAAGGAACCAGGCCAGTATTTATGACCACAGTATATTATTTCTCTCAGTTCCCCAAGTCACAGACCCTGTATTTCCAATCTTCCAATTCTTCCTTAGACTCACCCAGAAGAGGACCATATAGATCAAAGGCATTCATAATGCTATGTGACAATACAGAAGAACTGGTGACTCACCTTGTAAGTCATAAGGCATGGGTGTCATGTGGAAAGGATGCCTATAGTCTTGGATGAGGGAGGTGTTAATGTAGCTTGTGTCTACAGCAGGAAGGCTTGGGGTGCGGGATACTGGAGATGCTTGATGTGGAAGACTTAAAATGCTGTAAGAAGGAAAGGTTTGCTTAATTTTCATGAGTCAGTTAAACTTTTATGTTTAAAAACAAGGGGGGGTTGCATCTCACAATAAACCCTAGCTTTTCTGCTGGAGATAAAAACAAAAGACAAGAACAGCAATATATAATTTAGACTATCTACAATTACTACAAAATAATTTGTATACTTAATAGCATTTTTGCAGAGGTTATAGGGAGAAATAGAGGGATGCAACATTCAGAAACCACACACTGTCTTTAGAATATTACCACCTATACTTTCAGAATGCAGGAGAAAGGCACAGCTAAGTCACTTTACTAGGATATGAGTGAAAAATACTTACAGTAAATGAAATTCTGATACCTTTCTAAAACAACACTGATGTGTTCACTAGCAAGACGTACAGGTATGTCCTAGCAAATAAAACACATATGGCCAACACTGGGAGAATGCAGCAATTTGAGCAGTTCAGTTACCAGCTGGCCCCTTAGACTCCTCAACTTTATGAGAACAAAAACTGGGTAGTGTTCTCTTGGTACACCCAATGCCCAGTGCAGTTATCAGCACACCATTTGTATAAAAGCCCTGCTGAATCCAACAAAAGCAACAAGACAAGAAGAAATGTTTCATAATGAATAGGTGATGGAGTTTTAAAGCAGAGAATAATATAACAGGAAAAAGAAACAAGAAAAAAAAGAGGGAATCTAGGGAAACAGAGAGAAAAGTAGCTCCAAAATTTTCTAACCAGAAATTAAGGAAAAAGTGAAAAGGAAGATGAGAAAAAGAAAAGGAAGAATTTAACTGATTTTAAAACAGAAAAAGAAAGAATTCTAATAGCCCTGGAAGGAAGCATAAGGATTATGTTACCCCATACAAGAGGTAAAAGGTATTTAAGTTACAGAAAATAGAAAGGAAGGAAGCAATGAAGAAGCTGTTTTTTGCTTTTAATCCTTCATGTGAAGTGCTTTGAATGTGGAGATGCAATTTCAATGGTATAGAATATTTCAAAAGACGCTAAGGTTGGATTTCCAGGAATAGAGTTCTAGTTATGACCATCTACCACATTTTTATGAATGGGATATGAAGCATAAAACTCACTCTCATCTGCCTCATAAAAATGTTTCATCTAATGGAAACTTCATTAAACCTCTTACATCTATAAAAAGTACCATTTTCCATTAGCTGTGTCCTCTGACAATGTCTAAGGGATTACAAAAGAGAATAAAGCAGCTGAAATGCTAGTCTTTCAAATCATCTCAGTATACCAACAGCATAGAAAATTTCTGGATGAATACTAAACACTCTGGCTGAAGACAACAAAGTGTTTTACATTTAGTGATGTTTGCCTCTTTCGAATTCCTGTTGGCTGTTTTTCTTTCAATTTTGTGATTATGTTTTGAAACGCATTCCCACCTTCACACTGCGCCAACAACAAACACGATATGCTAGGCTTAGGTTTCTAGTTACCGGCTAGTCACTATCATAAAATGGCTACTAGTGCTAACTATGGCACTATTCCCCCTCTAAAGATGTTATAAACTTTCAGGTTTCTTGTTTTTAATCTGAAAATACAGAGAGAGAAAGGTCTGGCATTTGCAAGTTACTGGAGTATCTGGGTTCAATTAGTCACTGGGAAGCTCAGGAAGTAGTTAATGCATCTAATGTAATATTCCAAACATAATAAACAGAGCTATTTTTGGAGAAACAGCAAAACAAATATCCAAAGAAGAAATATTAGATTTCTAAACACACAAAAGTTTTAAGGAAAAAATACACAGGAAAACAATTGCATAGTTTATATAAATACATATGAGTACTATTAATATTCTAAAGAGTAGAACTAACATATATAATGATGCATTTAACCCCAAAGTATTTATACACCCAGAGGTTTATGAAATATCTGTTAATGTTACAATTACGGCATCAAAAAAATCATATGATGTCTGGCACAGTGGCTCACAGCTATACTCCCAGCACTTTGAGAAGCTGTGGTAGGAGGATCACTTGAGGCCAGGAGTTCAAGAAGAGCCTGGGCAACATAGCGAGACTCCCATCTCTACAAAAAAAAATTTTTTTAATCATATGACAATATGTATTTGGTCATACTATGGTTTGATATTTATAAAATATCTTAGAATCAAAATTCTATAGATATGTGTTCTAACTATGCTAGCTTCAGGTAATCTGATTTTTTCTCCTACTCAGATTTATAAAATAAGTTGGTATAATAACAAGGTGAGGCTTGCTGGGTAACAGCCATTCAAGGTAGGCTTTCATGAGAGGTAATGTTCATAGAGTAGAATTAGTATTTAAATATTAATTTTGTTTAGAATAATGATACTGCTTTTAACGTCTTTGTTTTTGTCTGTCTATATGCTGAGATATGCTATTCCTGAATGAAAATATCAGCCTGTGTAATGTTTGATTGAAATCTTTTAATTTTACCATACAACATCAAACCTGAAAATGATTTAACTCCATGCACAGACTGCCTGTTCTTGAGCTGGTGTCAGCTTTCCCTCTTGACCTTGCAATCTATAACAGTTCCATCTACGGACTGTCCTCCTCTCTCACAGTCTTTCTTCAGGCACCACTGCTGTTGGAAGATTTTTTGAATAGCTCCTATTCAGTTATCACAGGCCACGTGATCCTCCTGATATACACCTAAAAAGGGGCAAATCTATTTCTAGATTTACTATAGTGTGCTAAAATTGTGCTTCAGCAAAATATGAAATCTTTTTGCTGAGAATCCCTGATGTGTCTATGGGAATAAAAGCCTGTTGAGAGTACAGCTGGAGTGTACTACTTGTTTATCCCTAGAAAGTGTTAAGCTCTTTAAGGTGAGGACTATACTTAGATAATGGTGTTTTATGAAATGAACTGAAGCATAACGAAGGTACATTATTACTGATACAAGACTAATGGAAAATATGGGGGGAAGTCTACAAAATAGAAAATACTGTGTACTGCAACTGAATTCATCTATGACCTCCTTCACTGCCAGCCTCACACACATTTGGAGGCAGGTTTAAATCACCTGGTCTCCCTCTGCTTTCCACTTGAAACAGTCAACTTGGGGTTACTGTTACAGCATACATTTTCCAGTTTGAATAGGCAGCATCAGGGTCACCTCAGAGCTTATAAATACAAATTTTCAACAGTTTGAGAACCACTGTACTAGAATTAGCTTTTGATACGATGACATATCATATCCAAGTGACCCTTTTGATGCATTATTTCAATCGCTCAAGAATATCACAACCTGGGAAAAATTCAGCCTATCCTTTGATTGGTAGGTTAAGTTTCACAGTCAAACACAATCATTTTGTTAATATTTGGCAGGTCTTTAATCCCTATTTACCAACTTAACTTTCACAATGATTTTTTTTTTAAAGTTCTCAGCACTTACCCTTTATTATTTAGTGGTGATGTAGGAGATAGGGAAGGACAAGTCCTCTTGGCAGATGGCTCTTCCTCCTCTTCATCAGATGAACTATCTATGGTTAGGTCAATCACCTCTACTTTCTTGTTTTTATTTGAGGACTGGTGGTGAGAAGCCACCTGATGTTCCAGTGTGGAGCTCAAGCATCCTGTGTGGGAATGATTAAAATTCAATGCAAAGAAGACCTATGACATCTCTCTTCTTTTCTCAGTGCCCTTATTATCAGTTAGAGTGTAGACACAATATTGTTGGGGCTAGAGAGTGCAAAATCAACAGTGGCTCTGTTCCACTAAGTTTAAAACTACACGTTATTATCGACTGTTAAAGGATTATTTAAAAAAAATTCTGAATTAGAGCAAATCAAAATGTATGTCTTATGTCTACTTCAGAATAAAAGCAATTTGAGAGCAGAGACTGTATATTATAAATGTTCATCTGTACAGTACCTGACACACTTAAGAAATATTATGATAACATTTAAAAAAACCTCATAGTCTCCTTCCAGCAAAAATACATTAAAAGCCAGGAAAAAAACGTAAATGAAAAAGGAACATTCACTACTCTGTACCAAATCTGTTAAAAATTTGAAAAGGATACGGTTTCAAAATCGTGACTTTACAAACGACTTATTAAATTACATTACTTTGAAATCTTATATCAGAAAATCTTAAAAGCTGGGAAAAAAGTGAATTTAAAAAGAGTTCTATTACTTCTGAACATTTAATCAATAATTTAATAAGAATTATTAAGTTATCCATAAACTGCTCAGTGTTTTTTAAAAATACACGTGCTGTAATAGCAGCAGGGAGACTGCCCCACTCTCGTGAAAAGCTGCCACTCACCATCAACTCCATTGTAAGAGGCAGAAACTTCCTGCACTTCCTTTTTCGATCTCATTGGTGCCCAAGAGCCGTCCTCCTTAAACTGTATTTCATCACAGTCTGTACAGTACTTTAGGATTTCCATAAACAAGCTACAAAAAACAATTCACCCTTGGAATGTCACATTTTAGAGGAAAATAATTTAAAAATATTACTATTCAAAAAACATTCAGACCTTCTATGTTTTATAGAAGTATAAATGAGAAAAAAGAAAGCAGAAGTTATATTTGTTCTCAAAATCCAGTGCTAAACAGGAAAATAGTTACTTAAATTATGGTACATTTATGTAAGAAAATATATAATCACAAAAAATTACATTTTCAAAATTTTTTTTTTTTTTTCTGAGATAGAGTCTCACTCTGTTGCCCGGGCTAGAGTGCGGTGGCATCAGCTTAGCTCACAGCAACCTCAAACTGCTGGGCTCAAGCAATTCTCCTGCCTCACCCTCCCAAGTAGCTGGGATTACAGGCATGCGCCACCATGCCCGGCTAATTTTTTCTATGTCTATTTTTAGTTGTCCAGCTAATTTATTTCTATTTTTTTAGTCGAGACAGTGTCTCGCTCTTGCTCAGGCTGGTCTCGAACTCCTGAGCTCAAATGATCTGCCTGCCTCGGCCTCCCAGAGTACTAGGATTACAGGCGTGAGCCACCGCATCCAACCCATTTTCAAATATTTTTAATAACATAGGAAAATGTTCACAAAAAGTGAGAAAAGGCCAACAAAAGAAAACTACATTTCAAAAATAAAACTGTGTGTGTGAATAGGATATAAATAGCAGTTATCTCTGGGTGGTGACTTTGTGGGTATTTATTTTTCTTCCTTATACTTTTTTGCATATTCTAAATTGCCTACAATAAATATGTTTTATTTGATAAATTGAAGCAATACATATAAAAATATGTAACCAAATGTTAAGTCTCTTTGATAAAATATTACACAGATATTTAAAAATATTTACAAAGAATGCATAAAATTATGCATTGGTCAAACGCAAAAGATGATCAAATCTTTAGGTTATAATGTTAAATGAAACCAAATGATAAAAATCATTAACAATGTATAATAACAACTATGTAAAAACAAAACCAGAAAATTATATACAAACAAAAGCTTTTTATTTTCCAATTTTCTTTAAAAGGCTGTGTTTATGGGTTTCATACCAAGAAATGGGAGAACCCTTTGTGAAGCTATGTAACATGAAGAGCTGGTAAAATATTACTATTCAATTCAGATTTATTAGTGATCATTGTCATTTCTAAAAAATTAAACACAAAACATTAAAGTTTCAAGTTTATTTTTTCCCCTTGCCTGATCTGACATCTTTCAAGCTCTAGGTTATACTTGTATTGCTAACTATATTCCATTTCTTATATTACCACTTTCAGACTCCTATGTTTTTCAAATACTATTTTGCTGGAAAGTACAGGAAATATTAAGTAGATATGCTCCTTCTCACAGTTTATTTTTGTTCAGTGGCAAAAAGGGAAAAAAAGGGAGGCTACAGAATAAGGGAAAATTTAGAGGAACATTCCAAGATGCCTGGTAGGTTAGATAAAAAAATACGAGTGTTAAGAAAAAATAACTACTTATTATGATGCTGTAGGTGAAAAAGAAAAGAAGAAGAAGAAGACAAGTATTTTAGAAGAAACAGAAAAGCAAAGGAAGCTGCTATTCGTGAATTCATCAGTTTTAGGAGTCTTGCAGTGGGAGAGGCAGTATGGCAAACCATGACTGAAGCTTGATCTAATCTCCAGAAACAGGCTACCTTCTACTAAAAAGCCCGATTTTTCATGAGCTTGAGTTAATCAGAATTCACAGTTCTTTCATTCCTTCTCCAGTATGGTCTGCACATTTAGGGAAAGATGGACTCATGTTAGGAAAAGGTATACGCATATCTTGCTTAGAACCATTTAAATGACAAATGTCAGCAGGCACTGACAGTAAAGCATGCATTTTCAAAATAAGGGGATATCAAGTTAAAAAGGAAAAATATTTATAATATTAATTTGAAATTACTTACTTTGAAATACTGATTTGTAGAATCATAAAAATCCTACAAATATGTAACTTAGAAACCAGTACCTACAGAATTTTTATCCCAAACCCAATAGGTAACAAACCCAGATAAGACACGTCATTTCAAGGTACAAAGGAAATCTTTAAAGTGACATACCCATCAATAATAAGGTGTTCATATGGAGCCTTTTTATCACAGACAGGACAAACCCAGGTTGGCTTTTTCTCATTCATCTGAATATAAAGAGTTGCGTCAAAACACTGCAGATGAGAACACGTAAGGGCCCGGCATGGAATTGTCAGCCGCATTTTCCCAAGCTTTAAAAGGGGGAAAAAGTAAACATTAGACAACTGTTGCTCAAAATGTAATCTTGGATAAAACTTTTCTGAAACATAATGTGTATGTGTTCTGATTTAAAGCATACTGTGTCTACTCAACGCAGAAGAACATTAAACACATTTTCTGTGAAACATCTACAGGTTAAAAAAATTATAGTATTTCTTTGGATAACAAACAAAATGATTATGGACAGTCAAGGTTATTTATTCCAATCTAAAACTCACAGATCAGCTTTTGGTGGGGAGGGTCATGGCACCCTTAAAATTCTCAGCAAAATTTTGTAAATGTGTACATTTTTAGAGAGTGCTTTTGCCAAAGTTTTTTTTTCCCCCACTAAAGAGATGAGGTCTCAGTATGTTCCCAGCCAGAGTGCAGTGGCTATTCACAGGTGCAATCATACCACACTATAGATTTGAACTCCTGAGATCAAGTGACCTTCCTGCCTCAGGCTCTCAAGTAGCTAGGACTATAAGCAGGTACCATCACACTGATTTTCACCAAATTTTTAGAGCAGTCCCTGGCCCCCAAAAAGCTAAGACCTACTTAACTAGGGATGGAAAGGAAAAAAGAATGCCTTATTAAATACTGCAGGATACAGAGATACAATGATATTTACTACTAGTCTTATCTATGAATGAGAGTAGTTCACAGGACAAAACTGAATCAACAGTGATCATTCCCCATAATTGCCAAGCAGCAACTCTGAGCAGGAAGCCAGGTGCATGCACTCTGTATTTCTTCTCTCACTGAGCACTGTCACAAGTACTTCAGTAAACAACCTGGACCTCTAGCATCTCCAGCATGTTAGGAGACTTCTCTTCTTGCCTTTCAAATGTTGCGTGAGGTAACACAGGTTGAGTCTATCCCATGAAAGAGGAAATCTGCTTCATCTGGTCCCTGATCTACTAGCTTTGGCCCAAGGCAGAGAAGCTGCCCAAGATCTATACAGGGAGCTGCCATATTACTGTCCCCTTCCCTGGAGGATAGTTCATAGCACTGTGGGGTCCCCAGAGCCCACAATGGCCATACAGTATAGCGGTTATCTACTTTCAATAACCCCATTATTTGCCAAGTACCAGGAAAAGAGTTTCCACATGTTTGTGAGCTTGAAAACCATGAAAGCTTAAAAAGGATGTGACTTAAATGAGGAAAAGATTCTTGCTTAGAATTATTTCAGGGAAATGTGCAATTTCCTAGTCTACCAAGGAAATTAACTGTCATTTTGGAACCTAAATTATTGTTCTGGTAGCAATGATTTACTGTGCCTCTAAGAGGCACATAACCTTTCTGGGCCTCTTTTTCTATCTCTAAAGTAACATTGTTTCCTCTTTACTTCAGCCAGATGTAGTCACAATGAATTAAAAAAGAACCCTGAACACCCTATAAATTTACGAGAAGATAGCAATGCTGACAGTTCCCTTCTCTGTGCTCCTAACTCTGCCCCTGATTACAATCATGCGCCACATGACATTTTGGTCAACAATGTACTGCATATACAAAGGAGGTCCCATAAGAATTGTAACGGAGCTGAAAAATTCCTATCACCTAGTGACATCGGTCATTTTTGTGGCAATGCTGGTGGAAACAAACCTACTGTGCTGCTAGTATAAAAGTACAGCACATACAATTACACACAGTAACATAATACTGGATAATGATAATAAACAGTGTTACTGGTTTATATATTTACTATACCATACTTTTTAATCGTTACTTTACAGCTATGTTCCCCAACCCCGGGCTGCAGACTGGTACTGGTCTATGGCCTATTAGGAACTGGGATGTGAAAGGCAGGCCAGCGAGTGAAGCTTCATGTGTATTTACAGCTGCTCCCCATTGCTTGCATCACCATGTAAGCTCTGCCACCTGTCAGATCAGCAGCAGCATTAGATTCTCATAGGAGCATGAACCCTACTATAAACTGTGCATACAAAGGATCTAGGTTGTGGCTCCTTATGAGAATCTAACGCCTGATCGATCTGAGTGCTGGGGAGCGGCTGCAAATACAGATTATCATTAGCAGAGAGATGTGACTGCACAATAAATGTAATGCTCTTGAATCATCCCAAAACTATTCCTGTCCTCCCACCCCCAGTCCATGGAAAAATTATTTTCCATGAAACTGGTCCCTGGTACCAAAAAAGTTGGGGACTGCTGCTTTAGAATGTACTCCTTCTAGTTATTTGTTTCTTTTTTCTTTTTTTCCCTGCCTCCCTCCCACCATTCTACTCCTTCTACTTATTAAAAAAAGAAAAGTTAACTGTAACACAGCCTCAGACAGGTCCTTCAGGAGGTATTCTAGAAAGCAGCATTGTTATCATAGAAGATAACAGTTCCATGTGTGTTACGGCCCCTGAAGACTTTCTAGTGGGATAAGATGTGGAGGTAGCAGGTAGTGATATTGATGATACTGACCGTGTGTAGGCCTAGGCTAATGTGTGTGTTTGTATCTTAGTTTTTAACAAAAAAGTCAAAAAGTAAAAAATAAAAATAAAAAATGTTAAGAATAGGAAAAACTTACAGAATAAGGATATAAAGGAAATCTTTTTGTACAGCACTGTGGGGTCCAATGTGTATTTAAAAGCCAAGTGTTATTACAAAAGTCAAAAAGTTAAAAAACTTTAAAAGTTTAAAAGGAAAAAAGTCACAGAAGCTAAGGTTAATATATCACTGAAGAAAGATTTTCAAAAAGTAAATTTAGTATAGATTAAGTGTATAATGCTTACAGAGCCTACAGCAGTGCACAGTAAGGTCCGAGGCCTCCACATTCACTCCACTCACTGACTCACCCGTCACAACTTCCAGTCCTGCAAGCTCCGGTCATGCTAAGTGCCCTCTACAGGTGTACTGTTGTTTTACCTTTTATACTGTATTTTTACTGTACCTTTTCTACGTTTAGATATATTTATATACACAAATACTTAGCATTGTACAACTGCCTACAGTATTCAGTACAACATGTTGTACAGGTTTGTAGCCTAGGTGTGTAGTCGTAAGCTATGCTATCTAGGTTTGTGCAAGCACACTCTAAGATATCTGTATGACAAAATCACCTAACAACGCATTTCTCAGAATGCATCCCCATCATTAAGCAACACATGACTGTATACTATTTTTTTTATGTGTTTATCTCCTCCTGCTAGAAAAAGATGGGACTAATCCCCTTGTTCCCAATACTTGGAAATGTACCTGCGATACAGCAGGAAGACAGTCCTATGCACTAATAAAACTTCAGTTGTGCATGTTGAATGGTTCTAGGGGACACCATTCATGGAGGGTGTGCAGGTCGTAAGCAGTACTTTACAATATGCAGCATGAGTCCTGGAGGTAGACCGAATCCTGGCCCCAATGCTTATTGATACTTTGTAAATCCTGATATTTTTCACTCTAAGTCTCAGTTTTATAAAATGGGGATAAAAAGAGCATCTACACGATAAGATTATGGGGATTAAATTATGTTTACTGCACAGTGCCTGACACAGTAAGTTTTCAATAAATGGCACTATTATTAATTAAAGTAGAGAAACATATTTGCTTTAAGTTACTTTGTATGCCAGGAGAATCACCCAAACTTCAGGTTAAGTCATTCTTCTATTCTATGTTCACATAGCATTAAACAGGTTCATTACTCCCTTACTCCTATCTAATTTTTATGATTTGATTTACATAAGCACCTGACAAAAAGGCCAAAAGAACAAACTAGTTCTTTTAACAGAAAAATTACCATTAAGTAAGATAGACTGCATTAGTCCTGAAACATTTTCCAAATAACCATCTGGTTGGTGGCACCAAGTTAAATTTTTGTATCTTAAGTCAGACCTTAACTTAACTGTGAAATACAAATTCCTGCTAAGTAGGTATTTTTGCTATTGACTTAATACTAAGTAGAGAAATCATAGACTAAAAATTCTCAACAAATGCAGTAATAATATACAAGGTTCATGAACTGCAGAACTATAAGGCTACTTGTGATGACTTACGAAGATAATGAATGAGATGATAATAAAGATGGTTTCAGAATCTAAGCCACAGGCTGTAGAACTTACACTGAAAAGCAGTTAGTCTCCAAAAGCTTTTATTTCACATACCTTTATCCCCATAACCCCCAGCTGTCAGTTCATATTTTTCAGGCAAGAGAGCAACTCTCAGGCCTTTATGATCATATACACGTACAAGTTGACCTACAGAGTTTTTAAGGAACACGGATACATGAATGGTGCAGGACGGACATTTGTAAGTGGGTAGAGGAAAGCAAAAGTTCACTCTCAAATGCATTGTTTATTAGCTGGCAAGCAAATGTCCTGCTTCAAAGAATCATAAAATAACTGTTATATGATCATTCTCATATTCCTGATTTTTAAAAACAATAACTAAATTCTAAATATTTATCTGACAGACACCAATTTTCTTTAACTTGGTATCAGGAAAGAAGCTAAGCTTTGAATATCTTTATCTCATGATTACAAATTCCCCCTGTCCTTTTATAGGACACAAATGATGTTTGCATCATTTCCACATAATCATTTTGAAAATAACTCCCAAATGTGTTTTCTAATGCCACTAACCTTATTATAATAAAATAGTGCTATATTAGTAACTGATGATGCTACAAGAGAAAACAATCTAGATATAAGTTTAAGCCAACTTATATCAAAAGGGTTCTAAAAATGTCAATAAAATATATGCTTTTTCCTTGCAAAAAAAGCAAGAAGTATGAATTAAGAATAATTTCACAAATTTTTCATAATGATAAATATTCCATAAATAAATTTGCAAAGAGTTTATTTTTTTTCTTCTATCAACTCCATGTCATTTGTATTTGGGTATAAAGGTCTGGGGAGTATTTCACTAAGTGGGTTCTCAAAGATTCTTCCAGCTCTTTTTGAATAAATCAGAACCAAAAAATTCCTAAAGAGCAAAGTCATTTTTAATTATTTTTGTTGCCTTTAGCTAAATGGCATACAAAAAACAGAAACTCATTTATTTTGAGCTCTGTACATCACAACCAGGGCAATTCAAATGCACAGTAAGACATCATATTTACATATTTCAAAGGGAACAAATCTCTTTTATTAATCTATAAATTTGATATATAGATGAGTTGTCATTACCAAATTTTATTTTTGAGTAAAAACATACCTAAAATATACTATCTTACTGTTCCGGAAACACTGTACAGGGAGCAGCCAAATAGAAACCCATGAAAGTATTATAATTATATATCTATACTGATTTTTTTCTATAATCTGAATTGTGAAAGCAGATGTCAATTTAAAATGAACTGCTAAAACTGTTAGACTAAAGGGGGAGGAGCAGGGGAGACATGGAAAGAAAAATTAAAACTTGACCCACTAAATTAAGAGGTACAAAGACAAAAACGTGATTGACGTTTTCTAATAATATAAAGACAAGCACCTGAAGTATAAAATTTAAAAGTAGTTCCACAAATAGATTTATACTGGAGTGCTTATTTATATGAATAAATGATTCATATTACTATAAGTTAAATGTTAAACATATATATTAGCATAACTATAAATACTTTTAAAGTGAGATTACAGAAAAACAATACTTTTTCCAATGATTAAAATGGAAAATGAAGCTTTATTTTTTGAGACAGAGTCTCACTCTGTTGCCCGGGCTAGAGTGCAGTGGTGTCATCATAGCTCTCTCAACCTCAAACTCCTGCGCTTAAGCGATCCTCCTGCCTCAGCCTCCCCAGATGCTTGGACTACAAGTGTGCACCACCATGCTGGGCTAACTTTTCTATTTTGGGTAGAGATGGGGTCTCACTCTTGCTCAGACCGATCTCCAACTCCTGAGCTCAAGTGATCCTCCTGCTTCAGCCTCCCAGAGTGCTAGGATTATAGGGATGAGCCACAGCACCCAGCCAGGAAAGTGAGGCTTACGTACTTTTCTAAATTTATTACATTCTCTGAATTGGTGTTTTATAATGAAAGAGGGTGGCAAGGAACCATGGAGAGGGGAGTAGATAAATCAGAATTTGGGAGAAAGGCTTGGGTAAGTATATATGTTTTTATTTTCTTATTTTAAAAATCTTTTGTCTTCATCCCACCTTCTACTTCCCCAGTCTGTGAATCATTTTCCTAGATGTTAAAAAAAAAAAAAAGTCAAGCTGGGCATGATGGCTCACACTAGTAACTTCAGCACTTTGGGAGGCTGAGGCAGGAGCATTGCTTGAGGCCAGGAGTTCCAGACAAGCCTGGACAACATAGCCAGATCCTGTCTCTACAAAAAATTTTTTTTAAAAAGGTAAAAAAAGAAAGGCCGGGTGCGGTGGCTCACGCCTGTAATCCTAGCACTCTGAGAGGCTGAGGCGGGCGGATCGCTCACCTTGAGGAGTTCGAAACCAGCCTGAGCAAGAGTGAGACCCCGTCTCTACTAAAAATAGAAAGAAATTAATTGGCCAACTAAAAATACATAGAAAAAAATTAGCCGGGCATGGTGGTGCATGCCTGTAGTCCCAGCTACTCGGGAGGCTGAGGCAGAAGGATTGCCTGAGCCCAGCAGTTTAAGGTTGCTGTGAGCTGGGCTGATGCCATGGCACTCTCGCCCGGGCAACAGAGTGAGACTCTGTCTCAAAAAAAAAAAAAAAAGAAAGTAAAAAAAACCCAAACAAACCAAAAACACCAGTTTCCTTTATAACATAGACTGTTATAATATTTATCTGGTTACTTAATTAAAGAATTTTTAGCAAAAACATAAAAAGCCTAGAGTCAAAATATTTTTCCTAAGAAAAAGATTGGCTATAAGAAGGAATGAAAAGTTATAGAAAGAATAGAAGGATATATACAAAATGATAGGATTTGTTGGTTTTATTGACGTCACTGTATTTTTTTCTATAATTTACAAAAACTAATTTAAAAAACTAAACTAATATGACTTTTTCATATTGTGGTTGAAGTTTTATAAATTACAAAAGACTAAAATGTAGGATAAATAACATTTAATTTCTGTTTAAATTCTTTGTTTCTTTAAGAATACAGTAACTTCATTGTCAGATTAGTAGGATTTCAGTATCAAAAGCTTTCAATATCAGGGCCACCTGAACAATCCAGACAAATCAGGAAATAGATGAGTCCTGTCATTCTTTACACTTTCTCCCCAGTTTAAGTATGATTAATTTGATAAGTTAGAGAACAAAAGGTAATCAAAATGTCAAGTAATTTACTATTAATTTTTCACATATTTTTCTATGAAAGCCACATTCAACCACCATCTCTACTAATGGAACTAACATTAAATTAGTCAAGAAATAAACCCTAGGCCAGGTGCTATAGCTCATACCTATAAATAATCCCAGCACTCTGGGAGGCTGAGGTAGGAGGATCGCTTGAGCTCAGGAGTTCGAGACCAGCCTGAGCAAGAGCAAGAGTCTGTCCCTACTAAAAACAGAAAAATTAGCCAGGCATGCTGGAACTCGCCTGTAGTCCCAGCAACTTGGGAGGCTGAGGCAGGAGGATCTCTTAAGCCCAGGAGTTTGAGGTTGTTGTGAGTTAGGCTGACACCATGGTACTCTAGCCTGGAGGACAGAGCGAGACTCTGTCTCAAGAAAAAAAAAAAATCTGATGTGTGGGTAATCATGGTTAGATCTTTGTTCAGAAAATACTATTTTAAAAAGTGAAATTTTTATAAATATACTGAGACAATAAACATTTCCTTATTTTGATATTTTACACTTGAGCTTCGGAAAGCCTCATTAATTTCAGGCAATATTTAGATATGTCTTACTAAGAGTAGAGAATTTTTTAGACTTGTTTAGATCCCAAATCCAGTGCCTAAATGTCTGTCCACTTTTCATACACTGCAACAAAGTTGGGCATATTTTAAAAGTAAACAGAATTTCTTAAATGCGGGAAATACTTAATAAAAAGAGGAAATACATGTTTAACCTTCTAGAAGGTTTAATTATGAGTTAACACTTACTGGACATAGCAGAGAAACCCGTAGACTGGTTGTAGCTATTTCACTGTCTGGATCCGCAGTCAATTTCTCTTTAACTGACATTCATTGAAGAGAAAACAAACAAACAGAACAAGTTTATTAAAGATATACTACTGATGCATTACTAAAAAGAAAACAAGAAACTTAAAATAGGAAGGAACCTTTAAAAAAAAGAACTCAAAAATAATCTGCTCAATTATTTCTCAATTAAATAGAAAGATAAAACAATTATATGGCTTATAATTTCTATAATAAGCAAAGGATGGAAAACAATCGTATATCTGTAGACTGACTACATTTCCTATAAATTTTCTATTTCTCACCCATGGAACAAAAACTTGCAGAAACAAAAAGGAAATTTCTATAGAAGGTTGACATATTCAACTTATGGCAGACTCTTTTTCTTTTATAACTCTAAAATACTAAATAACAATTTTCTCTTTCTTTCTATCTATCTACCTATTAATTTATTTTTAGAGATAGAGTCTTGCTCTGTCACCCAGGCTGGAGTGCAGTGGTATGATTATAGTTCACTGCAGCCTCAAACTCCTCAAACCCAGATTGCTCCTGGCTTCGAGCAATCCTCCCACCTCAGCTTCCCAAGATAGAACTACAGGCATGTGCTACCACAGTTGGCTAATTTAAAAAAAAAAATTGTTTTTTAGAGACAGGACCTGGCTATGTTGCCCAGGCTGGTCTTGAACTCCTGGTCTCAAGTGTTCCTCCCACCTCAGCCTCCTAAAGTGCTGGGATTACAGGTCAAAGCCACTGTGCTTGGCCAATTTTCTTTCTTTTAAACTATGATTAATATTATTTGGACTCTTCTATTTTAAAGAAAATTAGTAATTAATAAAAGTAATATTTATAAATTTTTTTTTTTTTTTTTTGAGACAGAGTCTCACTCTGTTGCCCAGGCTAGAGTGAGTGCCATGGCATCAGCCTAGTTCACAGCAACCTCAAACTCCTGGGCTCAGGAGATCCTTCTGCCTCAGCCTCCCAAGTAGCTGGGACTACAGGCATGCGCCACCATGCCCGGCTAATTTTTTTTTCTATGTATATATTAAGTTGGCCAATTAATTTCTTTCTATTATTAGTAGAGACGGGGTCTCGCTCTTGCTCAGGCTGGTTTTGAACTCCTGACCTTGAGCAATCCGCCCGCCTCAGCCTCCCAGAGGGCTAGGATTACAGGCGTGAGCCACCGCGC